>JANHFM010003270.1:0-13033 GCA_032468115.1 Grayia smithii
CACACCACTACTCACAAACAGGTGAAAAATATAAGGAAAGCAAGAGCCTTGGTCGAACACGCCTAAAGCTGAACGGATCGAGCCAAAAACTGGGGTCTCCAAGGAGGAGAAGGTGGGACTAAGAATTTGATTGACAGGCTCGATCTTCCTGCTGATAGGCGAGTTCTACCCAGACTGGCTGATGGCTCCAGCCACAACTGAGAACCTTAGCACATGACCATGGAAGGTACATTCACACAGTGAATTTTAAATCAGATTTAATTCCAAGAAAAAAGAATTGGCTTCAAAATTAGGTATGTATACTACAGCCTTCTTTTACTGGTTAGTACATTAAGACAGAGTAACTCTGAGCCATCTAATCCTTCTTTTCACAGAGTTCCTAATAGACAGATGCCTTGTTTAAGAGTTAAATCTGAAAAAAGTTCTTCTGGTCCTCATTTATTCTGTTTTGAAAATTTGTCCCTTTCCCAGACCCAAGAATGCTGATACACTAAGAAGAAACTGAAAAGTGACATCTGCATTTTCAAGAAAAGGACATGGATGTGTGTCTGCATAATCATTATGAGGCTTGGATGCATTTGAGAGCAACTTTATCTACTTGCCAAATTGTATCCATGTTAGATAACTTTAAAATATTCTATATATTTTGATCTAAACTTGGGGTTATTCTGTCCTTCACATGATTTGTTTTAAAAAGCATTTCATAAATAATTCCTCAGACGAAGTTAAACTTCAAGTATTGTCATCTACAATATGCCAGTACAGTTTTCAAGATTTGCTAACCATAATGTCTAAGTGCCTTCAGCAAGGAGCCCATCTCAAAATACCTCTAGCCCTGCAGTGTCTATAGATGGCAGAGTGGTGAGATTTGCGTAGATCTGTAGAGCTTTTTCCCCAGCTTCTTTTGCTTCTGCAGAGACCTTATTTGCCTGTTTTTCTAGGTCTTGGGCCATATTCTTTGCTTGGTTATACCTAAGAAACAAAAGTATTCCATTAGTGCTCTGTGTGGTTATTGGCCTAAGGCTGGAGGGAGAAAAGTCTTATAGCCAATGATCATTCTTGACTATTTTGTGGGATGTTGAGATTTGCAATATGAGTAGGATCATGTGTTACACAAAAGCATGAAAACTCCTCAGCTTTGATTTAAGAATTTTTTTCTTTTTTTTGATCTTGGTATTCAATTTTTGCAAAGAGAAACTGTAATGCAAATGAAAGAAGCATTCAGTGGCAGGACACAAATGTTTTGCCACAAGAAAACCTTCATTAAAGCCCTTCTATTATCTGTTAGAAGAGAGAAAGAAAAACTTTCCTTTGTTCCAGTTGACCTCTGGAGGCAACATGAGGCCAAATTGAACCATGAGAACAAAAATGTGGCATATTCTGTGAAGTTGGCTGCGAAGGTCACAAATGATGATTACCTGGAGCAGCCCAACTATCATAAATACACAGCTATTGCCAAGCATCCAAATTTTGGGTTGAGGACTGCCTCTAAAGAGGCAGTCCTTAACTTACAACAGTTAGTTTAATAACTGTTATAACGCCACTGAAAAAAGTGATTTATGACCATTTTTTTTACACTTACAACCATTACAGCAACCCCATGGTCACCTGATCAAAATTTGGGTGCATGGCATAGCTGTGTATTTATGATAGTTGGGCTGCTTCAGGTAATCATCATTTGTGACCTTCGCAGCCAGCTTCTGACAAGCAAAGTCAATAAGGGAAGCTGGCCTCACTTAACAACTGCATGATTCCCTTAACATCTGTAGTGATTCACTTAATAATTGTGGCAATAAAAAAAGATTGTAAAATGGAGCACAAATCACTTAACAACTGCCTTATTAAACAATGGGAATTCTGAGCTCAATTGTGGTCGTAAATTGAGGACTACCTGTACTATAAAAAAAAAAACCAAGGCAATACAACTGTTAATGTGCTGGATTTAAATGAAGAAGACTCAAATTTGCCTTCTGCTTTGGAAGTTTGACATCAAGCCAATCCTTCTTAGCCTAATCTACCTCAGAAAGCTCTGAATGAAATAGGAGGAAGGAGTATTATGTATGTTGATTTGAATTCTGAGAAGAAAGGTGGGGCTCAAACATAGTAAATAAGTAATTAAGTACCTGTAGGATAATTCCCAACAATCAAGCCAAATTTCACTTTGTAGTTTTCTCTATTGTTAAAACTGGAAGTTAGTATTAATTTGCTTGAATCATCTAATCCAGGGGTGTTATACGTGCAGCTCGCAGCCCGGATGCATCATGCGCTGGCCACGTCCACCCCCAGTTTAGCGAAGGGGGGGGGGAAGTAGCGATATGTCACGTGATGATGATGTGACGATGCGAGTTTGACACCCCTGATCTAGTTCTTAATCCTCCAGCTTCCAAATTCAATCAGCAGTTCCAAGTTTATTGGAGCTGACAGCTACCAGCTTTTCCACAAAAGCTATAACAAACCATTTGCCTTCAGGTTTATGCTTCCCAGACCTACATTTCTGGGAAATACATCTAAACTAATATTTCTCAACCTTAGCAGCTTTTAGGTACTTCAATTCCACATATTAATAGATTAGTATGAGAGCAATGTATTTCCTGGAAACCTGTATTTGAGCAATGTATTTCCTAGAAATGTATAGGAGCAATGCATTTCCTAGAAAGATATTCATATTCTTACCCTTAAGACTTCCAAAACAAGCCAAAACAGGCCCCCCAAAAAGTGGGATAGGACAATCTGGAGATATCAAAATGTGGCCATTTTAATTTCATAATTTAATTTCAGCAGCCTGATCTCAAGATACTGAGAGCTATACACAGCCTTTAACTACTCAATACCTATGAGAAATGCTTTGAATCCATCCTGGATCTTGTTTACTTGGTCCAAAAATATCTTTATTTATTTTGTTTTAAATAGCTCATTTTCTCCATACAACTTGCAAGAAGATCCTGCCAGATCCTATGCTGTCTTGGAATGAGTTTCATAAGCAGCGTGTAGCGCTGCTATTACAAGGTGTTTACCAAGAAGCTGTTAGGGCTGGGCAAAACATCTTTGGATGATGTCATTGGTGGGGTTCTAAAGCCTAAAGCTAAACACTTGTATTCTAAGTCTTGATTTTAATCTCAGATACACAATGGTTTGAGCAGCATCATTTCAAATAGCTTGATTGTTCTGAGGTGATTCTTCTCCTCATTCCATTTTTTCCCTGATCTAGTCAGTATAGCAGCAGCATGAGTAATGTCCCTGCTATTATTTGTTTACACTGAATTGAATAATATGGGGCAGGTAAGTTGAGAGGAAAACAGCAGGTAAGGCCAGACAGAAGAAAAGTGCTTATAGCCATAGATTTGTCAGTTTGCCTAGTAAATTATTGCTATTTTTTAAAAAGATAATTCCTATTGGAAGCTAGAATTTATGTGTGTTCCTTGCATAAAGGGGGGGTGGGGTGTCATATAGGTTTATTTATTTATTTGTAGGCAGACAGCCTTGTCTGGAAAAAAAAGTTGATAAAAGAAGATGGGGTTCAGTGCAGAAGTGGTATTCAACATGTTCTGACCGGTTCTGGAGAATCGGTAGTGGAAATTTTGAGTAGTTCAGAGAACCGGTAAATACCACCTCTGACTGGCCCCATCCCCATCTATTCTCTGCCTCCCGAGTCCCAGCTGATTAGGAGGAAATGGGGATTTTGCAGCAACCTTCCCCTGGAGTGAGGTGGGAATGGAGATTTTACAGTATCCTTCCCCTGTTAATGCCCACCAAGCCACGCCTACCAAGCCATGCCATGCTCACCAAGCCACACCCACAGAACTGGTGATAAAAAAATTTGAATCCCACCACTGATTCAGTGGATTCTTCCAAATAGAAGGTTTGGGTTCGTTTGTTGAATTTTGGGGAAGATTTGCTTGGTATATGCTCTTGAGTCTGCTAATACTAGTAAATATTAATAATATAATTAGTAGTAAATATTAATATTTTCCTTTCAAGGAAAAGACTTTGGTATAGTTTCAAATATGGATTTCTACATATATTGGTTTCAGAGCAAGGAGCCTCATAGTTTCCCTTGACTGGAATCCTGGAAATACTTCAAAGTTTGGTCTTTGTCAGAAGACAGCCAACACTGAACAATTTAATGAAATGTATCCAGTGCAGCTGTTTTATAGCAAGCTCAAACATATTTCTTGCTTGATATACATTGCTAGTGGTCATCTTTCTGCAGGTAGAAAGCCACCTAAGAAGGAAATCATGGGTTGTGAGTAATGCTGATTGGTCACAATTTATGGGAAATCTGAACAATTATTTATTTCACAAAAATTCACCTGCTTATCACTTATCCTGACTCTTGACTGCAATGTTGTACTCACAGACAGAGGAAACCATGTTAAGAGTCACAGGACTACTGTCATATAGAGCAATGCTTGTGATCAGGTGGTCCCCCTGGAGATTGCTATTGTTATTGTAGTTGTTGTCTTCCATCTTGTTACTAGTATAAGCAAGAAATAGTCAGTATATGGCATCTATATTTGCATGGAGCAGCTGACAAAGGATTTCAGAAACTTTTTCTCCAACCAAATCCTCCCTACTTTGACCTATTCTTTTTCTTCTTGCTTTTCCTGTCCATTAATGATCTACTTTCCCTCCTCTATTCTTTATTATTGCTTGCCACCTTATGTTTATTTGATCATTTTATTAATTGTTTGGTCATCATTGAAGTGGGACACTGAAAAAAAATATTTAAAGGGTGGTTGATTCTTTAAGCACTAGCTTGGGAAATCTACAAACCAAATGTTCTGTCATGCAAATGCTTTTATTGTATAGTTACAGTTCAAAATTAAATGATGAATAAAAAGGGTGTGCCTGTTTCTATTTAGTATATTTGGTCAAGATATAGTTATCTTGCTATAATGTTTCATTCAGTGGTAAAATCCAAATTTTCTTATTACCGGTTTTGTGGGCATGGCTTGGTGGGCTTGGTGTAGCTTGGTGGGCGTGGCTTGGTGGGCGTGGCAGGGGAAAGATACTGCAAAATTCCCATTCCCTCCCCACTCCTGAGGAAAGGATATTGCAAAATCTTCATTCCCACCCCACTCTGGGGCCAGCCAAAGGTGGAATTTGCCAGTTCTCCGAACTAATCAAAATTTCCACTACTGGTTCTCCAAACTACTCAAAATTTCTGCTACCGGTTCTCCAGAACCTGTCAGAACCTGCTGGATTTCACCCCTGGTTTGTCACCTCCTATACTTTCCAGAAAACTAGGGAGGACTCCTTCTGAAACACTTCCCACACCCCTTTTCCTTCTTCGGGCTTAGATACTTTTTGCATGATGATTGTGTCAGCTGCGGCTCTTCGTCCTGTTTCTGAAGGTCGTTTCAACATACCTTAATAGGCAGTTATGGTTTCATCTCCTGATTAAGAGGTTTCCTGGCAGGTCTTCCAAGGATGGGGGAGTTTTGCCATGTGTTTAATTCTCAACCATAGGAACCACTATGCAGATAACTAGCCAAAGGAAGGATAAGGAAGATGTGTGTTTTGTTGAAGGATCTGGGACCATCCATTTGTGAGGCAGTGATTTTTGACTCTTTCTCAGAGTTCTGAGTTTGGTAAAAAATGAATGTTTATGGGTTATCTTCAAACTGCTTTTGTGGAGCTGGGAAATGGAAGCACTAGTGGAATTGAAGCATATTGGGTAAAAGTAGATTTTAGTGGATCATCACTGAGTTTGGTTTCGATCCAGTTCAAAAATAGAGCAAGTGATGTGAGAAAAAGCCTTTTGTCTTATTTCTGTGCATGATTGTAAAATAGAAAAAATAATGTTCTGTAATGGGTGGAATTGGCTGATTTTTATCCCATAGATCAGTGTTTCTCAACCTTGTTGAGAACCAAAGTTGAGAAACACTGCCATAGATGGACCATTTGTCATCATACAGCATATTCTTCATGGCACCAAAATGCCAATATGTCTCCTATGGTCTAGATGGAACTCAAAGATAACAAATAGTATTTTTATATTATAATTTTCTTCTGTCTGGATTATTTTAGCTGAGATGTCAGTTTAAGTTGAAAGTAACTATGTATATATGATTTAATTTTTCAGATGGCTACGTCCAAAGAAACTATCTAGTACACGAGTAAGTGCAATAATTTCATAGTAAATTTTTCTCTGTCTCTCAGAATGGTCAAAGGATAGTTTAAAAATATTTATATTTGAAAGGAGGGGGTTAGTAAAAATTATATAATGCTTCTTCTCAATTCCTAATGTATGTAAAGTAACTAAATTCTTATTTTCTCTTTCTAAATTTACAGTGATGAAGAAATATATGATGATATTGCAGATGGTAAGATATACAATACATGTAAAATGGAATTCTAATGATTAAGAATGAAGGCAACTGAAATATTTTTCTATAGGTTTGTTTTTAATTGTAAGGATAGGAAGTTTTTATCCAAAACTGATTTGTTTTTCATTTTTTCCTCTTTTGTAGATTTATATGACAATGATTAGCTCCAGGCCTCATCTTGGCACAGTCTTCACCTTTTCTGATTGGTGGATACAAGAAAAAAAGTTATTATTCAGACTTAGGATTTATGTATGTACAAAAGATGTGGTTAAGCTATCTCACCAGTTTCTGGACTGTGAAGCAGGTTTTATCACAGAAGCATGATAACATTACACAAATATGTTCTTGATTTGCAACCATCAGCCAAATCTTCAAATCGTTATTAAATCAATGTTGGGTGTGGAATAACTTGACAACTTTTCTTTGCAAATCCCCCAACACAATCCAAAATATTCTATTTAGCATGCTACAGATTAAATCAGCAATTTGCACGTACAATACTCCTCATATTCATACAACAGGCTTTGGAAATATCCCAATGTGCCCACAGACGTGATACGTGTCCTTCATATGTTCTACATTATTTTTATCTAATTATCGTACCACAGAACCATAGAATTGGAAGCAGCCAACTAATTCAACCTGCTATTGAACTTTTTTGTAATATTCAGGCAGAATCTGCCTTCCTATAACTCAGAAACGGGCCACCAATATCTTGCAGTTGTGTCTCTGCAATTCAGTGAGAAAACAGCTAAATTTCAGAAGCAAAGTTTCAACTTGTTTTTTATTTTTGTTTTTTTTTAGATTTGGGATGGTTTTAAGAATGGAAATGAAAAAGGTTTATCTCTAGGAGGATTTCTGTTCCCATCTCCATCCTTAAAATCTCCCCAAAAGCTAAATAATGAGCCATGCCTCCTCTGGTTTTGTCACATTATTGGATTGCCTCCTGTTGATCTTCCAAAAATTGTTTGAATTCAAACATTGTTCATCTCCATTTGAAAGTTAAGTCAAGTCTTCCATTTTACACTAGGATGATAGAGAACAGAACCTGGCTTTTTTAAAGCTCAATATCCCTTCCAGTATTAGAAGAACATTATCATTTTCCTTCAGTTTTCTCACAGTCCCTCAAAACTGTGAAAGTCCTTTCAAAATGATTGTTGCCTTTTTATTCACCTATCTACTAGCACTGATGTTACCTAGTTATGTCTGCAAGAAGACAAGCAAGCTCAGAGAGCACCAAGGATCCCTCAAACATATTTTAATCTAGTATTCAGTATATTTTGGAACTTTGAATTAAGTAAACCATGATTCAGTTATTCACAGGAAAGTGATCAATGACTATTGTCTACTTATTTGGCAATAATGTGGGGTACAATGAATCATACCTTCATCTTCATCTTGAGAACCACAAATTCTCTTTCTTGATCTTACTTCATCAGTTGTATTAGAATATACTGCATGTATATAATTCTAATAAATAAATAGTTATCTCCTTCTTCCTCCTCCACTAAGGGAATTGTATAGTTCTAGCGGACTTTCATACAAAGAATTTGTACCACTTCAGAACCAGCTCCAGACCTAGCTAGTTTCACATCATCATCTAGTTTGGGAAAATGAGTCAAGATATTCTGATTCTGATGAGTCAAGATATTTCTGATTGTTTTTCTTGAGATTATTGGCAAAGTGGCACAGTAGTCTTCAAATTGCTACATCACTACAAACCTAACAATGATTCTGTTTTTGCATCTGTCTCCTGAATTCAAGCCAGTCACAACTTATTCCTCTACCCCAGAGGTATTAAACTTGCGGCCCACAGGGCAGATGTGTCATAAGCTGGCCACACCCACCCCATTTTAGCAAAGGGGGGGAAGTCACAATTCGTCACGTGACAACAATGTGATACCGCAAGCTTGACACCCCTGCTCTACCGTATCCCTGAAGAAGTTCAGCATCCTGTTCCTGGAGCTGGTCTCTTCCTTTATGTTTAAAATATATTTTAGAACTTTTTCCCCGCTTGACTCTCCAAGCCCTACTACTACTGGGGAAAGCACCCAACCTCAAAATTGCCAGCATTATGATAATTTCACCCCACAAATGTTTTTAAAATGTAATAGAGGAATGCCAGTAAAACACATATGGGAAGCTCTGGGAAGCGTTCAATGCTTTTGTTTATGTTTTTAATAATCAACATTCCTTCATATAGCTGCCCACAATAGCAAATCTCCACAAAATGGAGATGAATGTATGTACTGAAAAATACAGATGGGGAAGAATATATTTTTGTATGTGAAACTGAAGCTCAAAGGTTATTTGACATTCTGCAATCAGACAGCTGAGAAAATGAGATAGTTGTGATGATACCCTTTGCACTCTTGAATACTCTTAGTAAGCTAAAGGGAAAGGCACTAATTGAGTTGTGGTGTATTGATGTGTTCTCTACAATCTAAAGTCAGCAGAAATGAAAATGAAGGTTGGATTCAAAATGATTTCTGAGGGACTCGGAATTGAAAATAGTTGTAGCACAGAAGTGCCTTATGCATACTATTTATTTTCTTTCACATCTCTTTTCTTTTTTCTCTCTCTCTTCCTCACATACACATTACATTTTACATGCTTTCTGCCTATTTTCTAAAAGAAACGGCATAACAGCCAGTAGAATCTTAATTCCCTTTAAGAGTTCCATTAGTCTGTACCATTTTTTAGACTTGTATATAAACATCAAATCTAGAATAAACTTTTAGTTAGTATATTAAGAATGTCACTTTTGAATTCTTAATGATACATCCGTGATTTCTTTTCAGTTTGTAAATAAGAGTGAGAATTTTACTTCTCATCACTACTTTTCCTCGTTTTCTCACTCACTTCCTAAAAATAGAAACTGAGACCCAACAAGTTCTCCAAAGAAAAAAAATAACCCAAGCTTCTCTTCAACCTCATTTTCTTCCTGTTTTTGTTTTCTTATCATCTAACAGTCTGATTCACTTGTAAGTGGCTTGCTTTTGATCTATTTTAATAACTGTTAAGTTATTAACAGTTAAGTTTAGTGTTATTGGCAACATACTTCTTACCTGCTCTGGTTTCTCCTCATTTTCAATTGGACAAGACTTCTATATTTTTTTTCAATGGGCTAACAGAGACACATTTTCTAAGAACAGAAAGGCTGCAGGATTTAGGGACTGAAAGTAACCAAACCTATTCCACATGTCTTGTCAAACCATTCTAGGTGGGCCTTCTTTCAGCACAGAAACAGAACAGTTTTTTGTTGTTATGGGGTTTAAGCTCAAACAAAAGGAATCCCAGAATACTTTCATGTGGGGAGTAAAATAAGGCTGGCATGTGTCAGCTCCTCTTTCCCTTCAACACCTTTCAGCACAGCGGATTGTAAAGAATGACGCTGGCAAGGCAAGAACCAGCATAGAAAGAAACCTTGTGACCCTACTGAACAAATGCTTCCAAATCTGAGAGTTGTGAAGAAAACAGCCAAAATTACCTAGACTTGCAATGGAGACCTAGAGTTTAAAACAGAGAGCTTTCATTTCTGCATACTACAGTGGGCAGATCCTTTGGGCATATACTGTATAGATTCATTCTTATTTGCAATCAAGCGATATCACGTCAAGAGTTTCTGCATTAGGCAAGTTCCCAACTGTGGCTTCAGTGTCTGAAGAGCTGAGATTTGTTGGTGTGTCTGACATCTCACACACCCATCCATCTCAAAATTTCCAGCAACAGATTTCATTTCCTCCACTCTGTCTGCCAACGTCCTCAAACAGTACAACAGTACAACCTTCCAGCCTGCAACCTTCCCTAATGTGAACATGTTAGTCCATACACTGAAGAGAATAGCCCCATTTCAGTCTGAACACGACCCACCCAAAACTGTTCAATGTGGTATACCCAATAGTGATTGGTTTCTAATATAAAATATAGCATATATAAATAATTGTACAAAGACCTACCATAACCCACTCTTTCTCTTTCCATTTCATCTCTCTATTCAACCTTCCTGGTAAAGAGAAATGATTAAGCACTTGGAGAGATTAGATACAGGACTGGTGACTGGATGGCCTCTATGTTGTAGAATGTAGATATTAAATATTTCACCGTGAATTTCAGTCTCCTACTGGTAGCCCTTGACTATAACCATTCATTTAATGACAGCTCAATGGTGCTGGAAAAAAAATGACGACCAGTCCTTGCTCTTACACCCATTGCACCATCCCCAGTCACATGATCAAAATTTGAACACTTGGCAACCAGCATATATTTAGGATGGTTGCAATGTCTGAGGGTCATGGGATCAGCATTTGTGAGTTTCCCTGTAGCTTCTGACAAAGTCAATGAGGGAAGCTGGATTTGTTTGGCAACCACGTGATTCACTTAACAACTGCAGTGATTCAGTTAACTGTGGCAAAAAGATTATAAAATCAGGCGTGATTCACTTAAAAACCACCTGGCTTAGCAATGGAAATTCTGGTGTCTGTTGTAGTTATAAGTTAAGGACTACCTGTATACATGAACAAGTCATGTTTCTTGACTGACACCCTTTTGAAAATATTAGATAAAAGGAGTTTCTATCTAATGATTCTCTGACAATTACCCTGCTAGCAGTGGCAAAGAATCCTCCTTAAATGGGGGAAAAAACATTTTAACAAAAAAAAGTAGGGAAGTAGTTGCCCATATACACACAGCCTGGCACAAAATTTAGAGACAGCATTGATTACAGGAGAAACAAACAGAGGATACTAGGCTTCAGCTTCTGATCCACAAGGTTATTGATCATAGGACAATCCTATATAATTTATGGATCCTGATGCATAAATGGTTCCAGCCTGCTTAGCTGTTTCCAACCTAAACAAATATGGATATGAAAATCTTTAGCATGACAGGTAGAATATGACTTCCATAGAGAATTAATGAGCTTATTTGATAGTTATAAAGGCAATTGTGTTTTTTTTAAATAGTCAATGTAATTTATGCATTTTTTAACATTTTCTTTTATGTTCAGTTTCTATCCTTGGAACTCTTAATTATAGTAGCATGTTGCTATGGCATCCAGGAGTTTGGGGTTATACATTATATTAGGTTTTTAATCTTTGTAGATTTTGTTCTTAAAAAAAATAAAGCTTTCAAGTTTTCTATATGGTGGCTTGCTATGTGTCATATTTCTTCATTTCAAATGTCTTTATACTTATTCTTAAATAGGCACCACAAGTATCAGGCATCATTGCCACTAAACAGTTATCAACCTGGTTTTTAGAATACAGGGTAATGATTAGCTTGAAGGTGGTCTATGTTGCAACTATAGAATAACTTTGTAATCATACTTGTATTTGCTGCAAAGAACATTGGAAATATGGGGTTTTTTTGTAGTGGTTTTTTGGGGGGCTTGGTATTAGTTTTTAATCTTTTTAAAACTTTAAATACAAATTTATATTTTTTTAAAAGGAATGATAACTTGTAAGAGAAATGTTGTGATATTGTAAAATTTTGAATTCTTTTTAGCTTAAAATGATTAAACCTGATAATCCGTGTTTGCACAGTAAACAGTGTTCCCTCCCATGGAAATTGATGACTGTCAGGTCTGGCCATAAAAGTATCAAGTTTTGATGTCTCTTTCAAGATTCATTACCTACACATTATAGAGTATCTTTCCCTTGAAGGAATTGACCTAGCTATCAGTCTTGCAGCAAGATGGGTGGAAAATAAATTTAACAGATAATGATATGATGATGATATCCGTTCACACATCCAACATTTGAGGTTTCTATGGGCCAGGTTTCTCCACATCTTCCAGTCTTGAACTACTTTTTTGAGTTGTTTTATGCTCTAGCTGGTGTCAGCTTTGATGGTATCCAGTCACCGCGTTCTTAGGGGGGCTGGTTTCAGTTTACAATAATAATAATAATAAATAAATAAATTTTGTAAGCAAATCAAAGCAATTTTAATCCAGCATGCATTCAGCCCTTAATATTATTTAGCACTTTTAATTTTGTATAATAATTGTCTTGTTGCTCTGAATTTGTAGCACAGTCAAGTCTTCAGGATTGGGGCAGGCTAGAACTATTAGAAAATAAATAAATGATAATCAGAGACAATGAAATTGGCTGCAAATTGTACTAATGAGCTCATACATTCAACAGGGTTAACATTTCTGCTAATTTAACTGTAGCTTGTCTGTTTGCTTAACAAGGTTACACTTTGTACAAACTAAGCAACTATGGTTTCTTTAACAATATTTTTTTAAAAAATGTTAAAATGTAATATATACACCGTTCACATTTCCCTCCCTCCCCATCTCTTCACACCAGCACACAGAAAAACTCATTTTGCAGCATGTGCTCTGGATGTTACACATAAAAAAGTTCCTTAGTGTAGTTAAAGCAAAATTATAGAGTAAACAGGAAACATTTGACATTTTTCAAAGAAAAACCAGTCATTTTTCAGAGTAAAACCACACATTTAGAAGTGAGAAACTTTACATTTAAAAGTTATTATCAGTACTGTTTTTGTTTTTAAAAACACCACTTAGCATATGAGATATACTTTATGCAGCTGATAAAATGTTTTTTTAAAAAAAGTTGTTAAACCCAATTACCATTTTTCAAGTTATAATATTCATATAGCTCTAGATCAGTGGTTCTCAACCTTCCTAATGCCGCAACCCTTTAATACAGTTCCTCATGTTGTGGTGACCCCCAACC
>JANHFM010003270.1:37821-50644 GCA_032468115.1 Grayia smithii
GACCGCGGCGGAAGGAGCGGAGATCAGGGGAAGTCCGGAGGTCGGTGGGTAGTTCGTTCCAGAGGGCCGGTGCGCCCTTTAGAAAGAAAGGTTGATTTAAATGTTTGGCTTTCAGTGCAGAAAAAAGAATAACATGCACTAGAAAAATAGATGGTTTAAATGTATTGATGCACTCATTTTTTTCTGATTTTTTTAACTTTATGATTTGTTTACAGGTAGCCTTCTCCTTACAACTCCTTACAAACTATAATGCCCATTATGGTCATAAGTTGTGACAGTCATAAAATGAGTCACCCATAAAACTGGCTTGATTTTACGACCTTTTTTGCAGTGGTCGTTAATTGAATGCCATGGTTGTTAAGTGAACAAGTGAACTAGTTGTTTATTATGGCCAGTTTTTCCAAAAGCCTAAAATAAATGCTGAGTTTTGGACAAAAACATCATAAAAGAGTTATATGACTGTAGGGTGTTATAAATAGCTATAATGCAGGCCCATTGCCAAATGCCCAAAATGTGGTCATGTGATGGGGAAGGGGTGATCATCATAAATTTGGAAGTGGGTTGGAAGTGTACCGGGAAGGTCATTCGTTACTTTGAACTAGGTGACTGATTGTAAGTCGAGGGCTACCTGCCTGGTTTTATTGGCTGCCTAACTCCAACGGCCTCTGGGCTTGAACAGATTCTGAAACTAACAAAAGTGTCTGCTTACGTGTTAAAACATAACACATAACTCAGAATACTACGCTACCATTATATAATTATGCCTTTCATTTTTTTTTCAGGTATAATTAGTTTATGTAAGCCTGGGAATTCTGGGATCCAATCTCTTATTGGGGTGTTATGTATTCCTAACATGGAAGTGCGGGTATGTTTTCAACTTCTGCCATCAAAATTCTGAGATTTACATGTTCTTCACAGGCTATACTCAGTTCTCACAATACTGTTAATCTAGGAAATTTATAACATTCATTTTCTTAGGCATCTATATTCTGTGTGAGTACATGTCAGAGGCACTGCCAGGCATTGCCATCAGTATTTGTGGGGATTGCTTACATTAAGTTTTGTTTTAAAGTTTTATAAATCACAAATTTGGATTAAAGTTCAGTAGAATTTCAAAACTTAATGGAAACGTGAGAATTGCCAACATATTCAGTAAACTTAAATCTACTCATTTTGGCATGCTGTACATTAGCTGCCCTATACTATTTAGTGCAATGCAAATTGTTTGTTTTTCATTACAAATGTTTTTCTAGAGCTTCTATTACAAAGCACCCCAAAGCAATTTATTATAATCGTAAAAAAAAAATCAGAGTAAAACAAAAGATTAAATCTAGAGATATTGTAAATTTAATGGCTGGGAAAGACCATTATAAAAAGATGGCTTTATTAAAAAAGGAAAAACTCCTAAAACATGCTAGTATTGATGTACATGGTATGCAATCTAGTGTTTTATTTTGTAGAATGCCTACCTGTTCCCTCCTCTTTAGAAAAACAAAAATTAATCAGATTGGTACCAAGTATCCTGGGAGAGGGAGCCACATTTGCCAAGTCACATTCTTGTAACAGTTGTTGCTTTAGATGTCCCACCAAGATAGCCATTTTGTGATTGGGCAACCCCATCCCAAGACAGACTGTCAGTAGATCCATCACATGTTCTCAGCATTCATAATGTGCCCACTGCTTAAAAACTAGTTTCCTGCTGTAAATGTTTAATAAACAATTAAAATTTTGGCAATTAGAACAGGACGTCAGCTATACCCTGAAGAAGGTAGTCCATGTTTTTTAATATCTAAATGGTATTTCTTTGATATTAGCTTCATTTAAATATATTTCTGCTCATCTTTGTAATCATATTTCTGTTTATGTTACAGCGAAGCTTGCTTGAAGTTTTATATGATATATTTCGCCTTCCTCTTCCTGTTGTGACAGAAGAATTTATAGAAGCACTTCTCAGTGTAGGTTAGTACTGGACCTGGGAAAAGGTGCCATGGTATTTGCTGGGAAGATCCGGGAGCATTTCTTTATCTGGTGCTGTATTGGGAACTTTAACCACAGCTGAATTGCAATAATTATGTAGTAAACTTTCTTTGATAAACTTGAATGGTGACATACAGCTCTAAGCATTTCATTTATGATATATAAAGGGCCCCTCTGAGGGAAGTCATTTGTTGTCTAAATTGCTAATATATGAGATGCTTTTTTAAAATAAGTTATTTTAAACCATTACTATCATACATGAAAGATTTTAAACTTAAGATTTTTTATGTTTGCAAGGCAAGTACGAACTCTCTCCCAGCACTGCAGAATAGGAGGAAGAACTGCTAAGGAGTGAGAAATAATAATGCCGAATCACAGGAGAAATGCCATGCCCTAATTTTACAGGGTTTTCAGCTGCCCATCTTTAAACTTAGAATTCTTTTCCACATTTTTATTTGTGTAGATCCAAGCCATTTTCAGGAGAGCTGGAGACTTTCTGATGGCTTTGTAGCTGCAGAAGCTAAAGTTATATTACCTCACCGAGCCAGATCCAGGTACTTAACTATTACTCACCCTAGCAGAATGCACATTTTCCCCTCATTTTGATAAAGAAATAGATTGAAATAGATTTTTCTTTTTAAAAAAGTCAATATGAAGGCTTGTCATTTTTTATTTTATTTATTTTTTATTTTATCCAGGCCTGACCTCATGGACAATTACTTGGCCCTGGTTCTCTCTGCTTTCATTAGAAATGGACTCTTAGAAGTAAGTTCAGATTTTAAACTAAATTGCAAAAAAAATCCGTTCTTTAGTACAATATGTTCAGAATAAAGTAACATGGATGTCATATGTGCACCACATATCTAGAATTTTATTTCTTAATTATTCCAGGGTCTAGTTGAAGTAATCACAAGCAGCAATGATCATATATCTGTCAGAGCAACTATCTTACTGGGGGAACTTTTACATATGGTAAGAGAAATTTACCTTCATTACAGTGGTGGGATTCAAATCCTGGCACTGCTGGTTTGCTATCAGGAGCGTGAGGGTGCATGCGTGCACTTTGCGAGCACACAGCACTTCTGTGCATGTGCAGAGCATTTTTGATGACGTTTCGCCAAACCAGGGACAACTGGTACCAACCCACCCCTGCTTCATTAGCTGATTAGCTGCTATTCAATTTAATAGGCATTAAACGTTGGATTTCATTTCCAGTAGTAAAGGAGAAGGAAATATGTTCAAAACTTAAAAAACAATGCCAAGACACATTCAAGTTGCTGTCTTACTTTAGCAAAAAAGATTGTAACAAAAGTAACTGTTCCTTCCCTCTCTTATTATCTTTTCTGAGTTTGGTCTACAAATCAAAGTTGCCTAATCTGTAAAATGTGGACAGTTTACTGCAAAATCCTTGCTTGTTTTCAATCCATTGCTGATGTTCCTGAAATCTCTCTCTTCTTGGTTTAAGACAACACAGTTAAGTTTATTTTCTTAACTTGAGATCTCCTTCTACTAAAGTAACATTATCAGATCATAATTCATCATTTCAGCAAGTTGTCCATTTTAGATTAGGATTGACCAGTTGCTTATTGCCTGCTTTAATTAATAGATACTATTTTGTGAATGGCTTTAGCATGAGATCTAATACACTATTTCCTTTGCTGCAAGCAAGGCAAGCAGTTAAAAAAGAGTGTTTTCTAATAGTTCCCTCCCCCATTCAGTATTTTTAAAATAATGTATTTTTATTAATTATATTATTTGAAATAAGCTCTGGTCTTATATCATTAGAATAAAACGGGTTGCACAGGGAGTTGGAGTGAATAGGTGGAATTAATTGGACTTTGTTTCAAACCCTCTAAAGCTGTTTCTGTTTTTCAGGCAAACACCATTCTTCCACATTGTCACAGCCATCATTTACACTGCTTACCAACTTTAATGAATATGGCAGCTTCTTTTGACATTGTAAAGGAGAAGAGACTGTAAGCATAAAAATTAATAACATGCTTAGATACATTAAGTTATTCAGCTTTCATGCACATCAGAATACATTTTAGTTATCAAACATTTTAGTTATCAAAATAAAATACTGATGAGTCAGAAAGATAGAATTACTTCTCACTGAAAGTTTCCTCCTTTTTTTCTGTTGATGGTAGTCCCTGCTCTATCAAACAGCTTTCCATCAGCAGAGGAACATCGGTTGTATAAATAACACTGCTGAGCAGATTTTGCTCCTTGTATTATTACTTTCATCTGAAAATTTCCTTTGCCAAAATAGTGTTTAAGACAGATTGTGTTTATTTTCAAAAGAAAGCAAGTATAACCTTGTTTTCTTGTTTGGAAATTACAAATTTTCAAAAAGTCATAACACTTTATAATATATTCTGTGAAGCAAGCAACATATACAGTGTATTCAGAAAGTATTCAGACACCTTTCACTTTTGTCAATTTTGTTATGCTGCAGCCTGATTCTACAGTAGAATCAGGCTTAGAGCGTAACAAAATTGACAAAAGGGAAAGGGGTCTGAATGCTTTCTGAATCCACTGTATTTGCTTAAATTGTACATCTTTCATAAAGTTTATTTGGCATATTTCTACACCAGCAGCACTTATTCAAAGGCCAATTGGCATTCATTCTCTTCTTTTCTGTTTATGGCCAGAGAACACTATTGGTAGTAAGCTAATTGAATTTTGTTTTTGTCATTTTCCATTTTATTAGTTAACATTTTCAGGATTTATTTCTCTGTGACTTAAACTTCAAAGCATGAATTAGAACTACATAAGTTGAATGCTGTATCCTTAAATAGTTCTTTCATTTTTTAAACAATTTCATCTCCACTGCAGCAAACCGTAGAGGCACTGATACTTCCGCATAATTATTCTAAAGACAGTCATCTTAAATCTTGGTGTAAGAACCAATAAGTTGCAAAATCAATTATTATAGAACTATATGTAAATTATATTCAAGTAATTTTGTTTATACAGGTAGTCCTCAAGTTACAGCAGTTCATTTAGTGACCATTCAAAGTTACAACAGCACTGGAAAAAGTGACATGACCATTTTTCACACAACTGTTGCAGCATCCCAATGATCATGTGATCAAAATTCAGATGCTTGGCAACTCATATTTATGACTGTTGCAGTGTCATGGGATCACCTTATATGACAGTTTGACAAGCAGAGTCAATGGGAAGCCATATTCAATTAATAACCATGTTGCTAACTTAACAACTGAAGTGATTCACTTAATAACTGTGACAAGAAAGATTGTAAAATGGTGCAAAATTCACTTAACTGCCTCACTTAGTAACATAAATTTTGGGCATAATTGTGGTCGTTATTCAAGGACTACCTGTATTTGATAATTACTTGGCTAATGAAACAAAAGAAATGATCCAAAGCCTGCATATTTAAGAATATCAGGGCAATATAATTGCCATTTCATCTAAACTCCTGAAATGGGACTTGGTTTATAGTGGTTTCAAATCAACGAGCTATAAAGCCATTTCAGCGTAAATATACCTGAGATTTACAGGAAAAAGACCAATAAACTTTTAGATCCTTATTAAGTACAGTAATTGCATTATCATGTTCTTCTGCTAGACGAGCCAGTGCTGCACTGAACTGCTTGAAACGCTTTCATGAAATGAAGAAAAGAGGACCTAAGCCTTACAGTCTTCATCTAGATCACATTGTCCAGAAAGCGATGTCAACCCATCAGCGAAGAGATCAGTATCGCGTGCAAAAAGATATCTTTATTCTTAAGGTAGACTTATCTAGGTTCTTTTGTCATCAAAAGAACATAGTACTTATATAATTTTTAACCTAACCCTTCCTTTTACAATGGGTAGTAATTTTAAGCTTACTTTTTTTTTTCAATTGCATGGGAGCCTGTCTCACTACATACTAGTTCAACTCTCTTTCTCTCTCTCTCTCTCTCTCTCTCTATATATATATATATATATATATATATGTGTGTGTGTGTGTGTGTGTGTGTATGTATACATGTATGTGCATATCTTTTTCTTTAATATATTCTTATTTCTCTTCTCTCTCTTTTTTCACTTTCTATTTTTTCTTTTCTTTTTTCTAGCTTGTATTCATTTTTTAAAATTGTAATTTAAATTATATATAGAAATATAATTTATGTGCATGTGTGTATTAGTGTGTATGTATTAAACCATGACAAGTTGGGAAGTAAAAACAAACTGAAAATAAATAGAAGTGTGCAAATTTAGAGGTGTCATTAATCTACTGTTTTCTAATTAATTACTTGTCCATGAATTGTGTTGGGGAGTGAAGACATGTTATAGTGTAATGATTATTTAATTGTTGTTCATTTTTGGAAATATGACAAAAATGCATAATCAAATATTTGCCAGAAATCTGCAGCTGAGACAATTGCAAAAGGAAAGATTCAAGGCACATGAGCAACTTGACAATCTCCCTGGTATTTCTGTATTACTAATATATTATCTGCCTCTGAAATTATGTAGTGAGAGGAAGCTGCCAAGAAAATAAATAGTAACAACCACTGCTAATAAGAAAGAAATAAGAAGGACCCTTTATAGAATTCGTTGACAATTCTTGTTTTTAAAGTATCATTAGCATTAGGAATATAATGACACAATATAACTGACTAATCTTTCATGTATGTGTTTTGAAGGATAATCAAATTGAAAAACTTTTTTATTTGGAACAATATTTTAAATCATTTGAGTGCATCCTGTAAAGGTATATTGTTAGCTAATTCAGGTAATTAGTAAACTCAAGTGAATTACATAGTACTATGTATGTCTCTGGGGTAACTCTGGACAAATATGGTTTTCAGGGTTTTTCAGAAAATATGTTTTTTTATTTGAAAAATGAGAAATGCCTATTGAATTCTTTCAAGTGTTGATTTGACACTTTGTGAAGCAAAATAGCTCATCCTGGATTAAAAAGATAAAACTAAAAGCAATGTTTAATAATACAAATAAACCAACACAGTTATAAAAATCAAAATGGGTACCAATTAAAAATAAGCTCAAAAGCCTTTTATCTAAACACAGGACACTGTGAATCGAAGAGTGTTACTTCATATCTGAGAAAAAAAATGGAGAGTTAGATAGGATTTTTTCCCATTATTTAATCATAACTAATAAAAAGAGGCACTTATGTGCATGCACAGCACTTATATTCCCAGCAATGTAGCTTTTCTTCCCTCTTTTTCCTTCTCTTTTCTGAGTTTGTTATGACTCATTCCATCTGTCTTGATTCCTTCCTTCCTTCCTTCCTTCCTTCCTTCCTTCCTTCCTTCCTTCCTTCCTTCCTTCCTTCCTTCCTTCCTTCCTCCTTTTATGCTCAGTATAACTGTCCTTTTTTGTGTACTACGTATATCCTCTACCCCAATAATAGCTGATGTTATTTACTATGTACATTATTCCCAAAACATATTTTGTGCTAAGTACTGTTTAAAACCCTCAAAAAATTGATGCCAGTAAATTACTTCAATGCTGCAACTGAAGCTTAGTTGTCAACGAATTTCAACAAAAAGAATATGGTTTTCTCCCATAAAAAGTGTAACAAGTAACAAAACAATGCATTTATTGACACAAAGCATAATTAACTTATATAACTCAGTGCCACTGCCATAAGTTTAGTTCAGATGGCTTGTGAGAGGGTTAAACAAATTCTGGAAGGCCAAACCATCAATGAATACATTACATGACTATATAAAACTCCATCTTCAGATCAGTGTAGAGCTGAATGCCAGCTGCTGGCAAAAAAAAAAAAAAGTAGAAGGCAGGACTTCCAGAAGCAACTTTTTAGGTCAAGCAGCACCTTTGAAAGTTCTTAGGTTCAAACCTTGTCTTATAATATGGAAACTAGGGTTGAGGTTATCTGGCATTGTCCACCCAGTTGGAATTTTATAGCCTGCAAACACCACTAAGGCACAGCTGCTGAATGGGACATGAGAGGTGTTTTGTATATTTGATTAGGAAGTTTCAGTTACACTGAGGGAGTTACATGCTGCTTTAGTTACATAAAAGGAGAGCTGGACATCTGGCTGATCTTTTTATGTTTTCTTCCTTTCTTCTGAGTTGATATATGGAAGAAATTTATTACTCATGAGTTGGGACAAGGTGACTCACACTGACTGAATGAAGTAGTGAAATCCTTTGTAAACATCCTTTTGTCAGAACCACCCAGAGGTTTTTCAAGGCCTAGGGCAAAACTAAAAAGTTGATTTATTATGCTTGTATTCCACTCTTCCACCATATAATCAATGTCAATGTGTATCCCCACATGTTTATGGCTTCTCATGAAGGAACTTGGGATTGATAGTTCACTGAAACTGCTGAGTCTTCTTTATTGGGCATTTTGTCTCTCCTCACAGTGCTATATTTCTGAAGTTCCTTGGAAAGAAGACATGATTATTAAAATAGCTTATCTGTGGTAGCCTAGGTATGTTTGTCCTATGCATTGGGAGAGCTTTTACATTGCAGCTGGGGTTCAAATAGAACAATTCAGAGTTAGGAGAGTCCATTGCTTGACTCCCAGGCATTAGACTCTGTGCTAAACCAAGAGAAGGGCAGGATTAAAAGGGAGTAGAGGGAGTGGATCTTAGTCTGTGATGCCTGATTGGAGCAGATTCTTATCAGAGGTGGATCAAACTTCAGTCTTGCCTGAAGCTGCTTATACAATATTGGCACAGACCTCACAAGCTATTCCCTATCTTGGATTTATTTTGCATGAGTAAAGCAATTTACCATGAATTTATCCACAACATATATTCTTTGTTCTACCCTGCAGCAATACAGAGTTTAATGACATGTCTTCGAAACAGGAAGATGAATCTCAAGGCAGCATGGAAAGAAACCTGCCCTTAGCTATCTCCAAAGCTTGTCTTTGCTTGTTCTTCCTTTTGTATAATCATTATTACAGAAATGAGAGGTTTGAAACTCTTCTCCCTGGTGGGCCAGGTAAAATGTTATCTGAGGTCAACAGTCAATGCCTTTCAAAACCCCTACTAGTATTTTTTGTGTGTGTATGGAAAAGAGCTTTGGGAACTCTTCTTATCATGGAAGAGTTACTAGAGTATCGGAAGCTGATCTTCATGGGTTGCCCTGGTCCTATTGGCCCAGATTCTCCTAGGCTTACTTCTGAAAGTTCTGACACAGTTTTTGGTGGGGTTCCCAGGTCTCCGTACACTCTCTGCTCCTGTTCAACATTTATATGAAGCTGCTGGGTGAGATCATCCTCCACCATGGGCTGAAGCATCACCAATATGCTGATGATACTCAGATGTATGTCTCGGCCCATGATGAGTTAAGTGATGCTGTGTCCTCCCTCTTGCAGTGCCTGGAGGCTTTTAGGGGCTGGATGGGGAGCAATGGGTTGAAACTAACCCTGGCAATACTGAGTGGTTCTCGGTTTGGGGTTTGTTTGTTGGCTAAGGGACAATTGTCACCTTTGGTCTTGGATGGGGAGGAACTACCCCAAACAGACCCTGTGTGTAATCTGGCGGTTTTCCTGGACTCATGATTCCTGCTCAAAGAGCAGGTGCTAGTTGTGGCCAGGAGGGCCTTTGTGCAACTGTGGGTTGTGTGCCAGTTACGCCCTTTCCTGGACCAACAATCCCTGCTAACTGACACTCATGCCCTAGTCACTTCCCATCTTGACTATTGCAACGTGCTCTACATGGGGCTGCCCTTAAAGAGCATCCAGAAGCTCCAGTTGGTCCAAAATGCAGCAGTCCGCATGGTTTTGTGCAGACCTTGGTGTGTACGTGTATCACCTCTCCTGTGGGAGCTGCATTGGTTGCTGATTTGCTTCCGGGTACAATTCAAGGTGCTGGTTGGCACATTTAAAACTCTTCATGGCTTGGGACCAGATTATCTCAGGGACCGTCTCTTGCCGTTCACATCTACCTGACCCATCAGAGCTGGGAGGCAGGGAATGCTGCGGGCCCCATCCCCTAGGGAGATACATCTGGTGGGACCCAGAAGAAGGGCCTTCTCTATGATGGCTCCCTCTCTCTCTGGAACATCATTCCCCCCGAGATTAGAATGCCCCCCACTCTAACACTCAGGAAGGCACTGAAGATCTGGTTCTGTCAGCAGGCCTGGGGAATCCAGAGTGAGATGGAGCTCATTAAATGGCTTGTGTGATCTGCTGTCACCGGGGTGGGGGGTGATTATATTATATTAATTTATTTGATTCTTTTTTTTATTAGTTTTATTGTTTTAAATGAGGGTTTATATTCTCTAAGTCACCTTGAGTCGCTATCAGGGGTGGGTTCTACTTACCTTTCCTACCATTTCTGTAGGTACATGCGCTTTGTGCGTGGTTGGCGCACATGGAGTGCGCGTTTGGCGAGCGCACGTGCTTTGCGCGCGCGTGTCCCAAACGGGCGCTCCTGTGCATGCGCAGAAGCTTTTTTCAGCAAAAAAAGACTCAAAAATGCTTCCTGCACATGTGCGCAAGCGTGTTCTGCACGCTGCGCGCAGGGACAGGTAAGTACGGGCGCGCGGGGGGGCCTTCGGTCCGGTAGTATAGAACCGGTTTGGTGATGTCACAGCATCACTGCTACCTATTCTATAGAACTGGACCGAACTGGGAGCAACCCATCACTGGTCGCCATGTGTGAATAGGTGGCAATATAAATTAATTAATTAATTAATTAATTAATTAAATAAATAAATAAATAAATAAAAGGAATCCTGTGAAAATGCACTTAAAACAGTTTAATTTGGGGTATAAGTCACAGTATACATCAAACCATAAATTTGTATGCATTTTTTTGTTTACAAAAATTACAATGGCCGTGACAAAAGCAGGAACTGACTCAGTCTCTCCTAAATTGTATGGTCAGCCTATAGACCAGCCTTTCCCACAACTCGGTTTCCTCCAAAGTGTGTTATTCCAATGTCTGTGCAGAGAACTGGATTGAGGAAAATTAAGTAATTAATCAGAAACAAGGATTGCAGTAAATGAATAATGAATTAGTGATTCTCTGAAGGGCAAAAATAACAACAACAACAACATCTTGCCTATCCAGTGTCTATCTGCAGTTTAGTTCAATTAGCATCAGAAATATGCAAATTTCTGAGTTCAGAAACTTTTAGATGTTAAGGAAGGAAGGAAGGAAGGAAGAAAGGAAAGAAAAAGAAAGAAAGAAAGAAAGAAAAAGAAAGATGTTATTATATTCTCTGAATTCTTATTTATTCTGTTAATATAGGTTTCTGGAACATAGGGAGATTCTATCAGCATTCAGCATGCCAGCTAGTTGCAGAGATGCTAGCCCCACCCCATTAAGGGAAAGATGGGATCAGCCAAAAGGCATCACAGTGCAAGTGGAATGACTGAGCATTCTTCCCTTGTAATAGCATGCCTTGTAATGTGGGAATACTATTTTAGAAGGCTGTGCAAGACAAATAGGAAAACTTGCAGAGACTAAAGGTCTCAGTCACCACAGTTTATGATTGGTAGATGGCTCCATTGTTTCCAGGAACAGAGACAACTCCTGGGTGCCTGTGGTGCTTCAAGTGGGACAGTGAAAAAAGAATACTGGATTAGGGAGTCCCTCATTTTGATCCAGCATGGCTCTTTTTATGATCCTTCTTTCTTTTTTAGGCCATCACCTAAATCAAAACCAAGTCTGAGAGATTAAAAATAAATCTTCTTGTCTTCTTGTGTTCATTATACCAACCTAGTTTTAACGTTTTGGAGAAGATGATGGTTTCTCTACCCTTTAAATAACTCTCCCCTTCCCCATTCAGCTGTCTCTTTCATTCCAGCAGGTCAGACCTGTGGCTCTTTTTGATGAGACACATGCAACCTGACCCTGTGTTCCCCTCTACTTATCCAGCTGTCCCTCCTTCAATTCTCTTCACTGGATCCTGGCAAAATCACTCTGATGAATTCTTTATGCCTGTCACCGTACAAGAGGAAGGGCAGAGGGGCTAAAGGGCAGGATATTTTAAACAAGTTTCAAAAAGGAATCTTCAAGCTCTAATGAAATATGAAATCTACTTGGGCTGGGTGCAAAAATCCAAATAATAATTTGAGGTTTTGTGATAATGACTGGCAAATATTTCAAGTTCAAAATAGTGGTTTTTAAATGTTCTCAGTGAATGTTGCCTTCCCAAGGGCTTTGTTCTCAGCACCAAATAAAATTTGGCTATTCAAGTTTTCAAGTATTCAACTATTCAGTTTAAATGTTCCTTCATTCAATAGATATTCTTGCTCCTAAACTCTCTGATAGAAAAAATCCAATTTTGATTTATGAGGATGATGCAATAAAACTCTCCCAAATGCAAGCTGGCATGAGGCATGCACCGAAAAGTCTGGCAAACTATTGTAAAGATGAGTATGTCTATTGTGGTAAAACCCAGAAGACCAAATCAATTGCACAACTGATGTATGGGATTCAAATAGCCCCCCCACCTCTCATTTTACAATCTCATTTTATCAATGTGTCCAATTGAATTTCCATAGGGTTATTATAGGTTCCCTAAGATGCATGGCCAATACAACTAGGCTAGAAACAAGAATGTCTAATTTCGAGTCTGAAGATCCAGAATATTGGCTAACTTCTGCTTTTCAGCTTGTGATGGAGATGCTTGTTTCCCTCTCCTCTCCCCACTCCCGAGTTTTTACAGCCTAGCCAATACAGTAGCTACGACCATTGAACTGGATAGGATGAAGTGTGAGCGATGTGCTCAGAAGAAAGCAGTTGTTAAGCATAGGGCTAGATAGACAAGCCTACTTGCAGCAACATGCCTATTTAAGTATTTTTTGGCTCGGGCAATCTGTTGGCGTCTCTCCCTCATTTTATTCTGTGTACATTTCTGTCTCTCAATGCGT
>JANHFM010003271.1:31082-42556 GCA_032468115.1 Grayia smithii
CAGGCAAGCAGAAAAAAACCAAACAAAACAGAATAACAGAGTAGAAAGGGACCTTGAAGCAAGGCAGGCCAGGCAGGCAGGCAAGCAGCCATTTTTACTACCAGTTCTCCGAACCACTTCCAGCCATTGCTATCTACTCGGCCGATCTGGTGCGATCCGGTAGCATTGCATCCCTGGTAAACAGTATTATGCAAAGTGTAATATATAAGTAATAAAAAAAGGTGTTGTTGTTAGTAGCAAAGTTGTGTCCAACTCATCACGACCCCATGGACAACGTTTCTCCAGACCTTCCTGTCCTCTACCAAAGAAAATTTAACTAAATCTAGTTTACAACAATATCACTGACTAAACATTTCTCACGTTGCTCCAGTTTTTCATCATTATATCATTTACATAATTTGTAAGGGAATACACACACACACACATGCGCGTACACACTCACCCATCCTATATCCTCTCCTTAATTCTCTTTGCAATTTTAAAAAAATCATCCACATAGACCCATTTAAATGGCTATAACCAGGGGTGCTATTCAGCAGGTTCTGACAGGTTCTGGAGAACCAGTAGCAGAAATTTTGAGTACTTCAGAGAACTGGCAAATACCACCTCTGGCTTCCCCCAGAGTGGGTTGGGAATGGGGATTGTGCAATATCCTTCCCTCTTGTTGTGACCTAGACCCAAGTAACAGACACAATCAGTTCTAAACAAACATAATTTATTAGATCAGCTGAGAATTAACTCATTCTCAGCGTAGTCCAAACTAAGTCAAAAGAAATTCTTAAGAACACAGTTCTTTGGCCTTCTCACCAACCTTTGTATACTTGGGCACCCTGCCGAAGGCTTTTCTTGGCAAAAGTTCAGAAGCAAGAGACAAATAAATGCAGCAAGACAAGAAACAAATGTATCAACGTTGTTTTCCGACGAAGAGCCCAAGAGCCAGTGCTGGTCTTTTAAGCCTTATGGGAGAGGGCAATCATCTCTTGGCCTTACTCCCAAGTTGTCCTTTTTGCTTTAGTGGCTCTTGCCTTCTGGCAGCTGTTCTCATGTGTGCATTAGGGAAAGGCTCTTCCTGTTCCTCTGCCTCTCTGCTGTCTACCTCTGGAGGCTCCGGAGTCCACACATCGCTCCCAGATGGCCCTGGCCCCATCTCTGCCTCTGACACTGAGCCCTCATCCGGTCCTTCCCCAGAGTCCAGGACTGGTCCATGGTTCTCCACAGCCTCGTCACTGTCTGACTCTGCTGCAAGCTTGCGGGAAGCTGGAGGACCGACACAGTACTTTGGGGTGAAGAGTGAATGAAGAATGGCTGCAGTGGGTCAAATGCTACTATTGACTTTAGATGATAGCACATAAATAATACCACAAATTCATCACTTTGGGACTTAAATTCCCTGAATTCGGAAGTATTCATCCTATTGAGCAAAACTTCTGAATTTATTTCTGTTGATACAAACAGAAATAAATTAGACTTCTTTTTTCATTGAAAATGCTCTAAGTGTATTCTCAGATAATATGTATGATTATGTTGGCTAAGAAAAATGAAAATAAGACTGCCTCTCTTTCAGCCATACTCCATTTGCAAATTGAATATACCCTTCAAGTATATTTAATGTTTATTTATACATTTGGATATTTAATGGCCTGTTTCAGTTTTATCATTAAAAAAGAAAGTACAGTTACTTAAAATTGTCCTGGATTATAGAATTTATTTTTCCTTTATAAAATGAACATGCATTCTTTCCTTTTCAAAGGGGAAAAAGAAACAGAAAGCCAATTTAATAGCATTTCATCTTTCAAACTAATATTTTTATATTTAAAAAAATTCATTATTGTCAGCCATTCAGTTGGGACAGACTCTTGGCCACTCTATGGTGGGAATGGAGAATTTACAGTATTCTTCCCCTGCCATGCCCACCAAGCCATGCCCACCAAGCCATGCCTACCAAGCCATGCCATGCCCACCAAGCCACACCCACAGAACTGGTAGTAAGCCAGTTGAAACCCACCACTGAGCACCACAGTTCAAAGGTGTCTACCCTTCTCCTATCTGCCTTTTTCAGAGTCCAGATATAGCAGCCATAAAGAGCAGTTGGAAAAATTATTACATTAACTAATCTGCATTTGATTGTGAAACTGATGTCTTTATTTTTTCCGATGTTATTTATGCTGGACATGGTAGTTCTTCCAAGTGCTATATGCTTTAGCCTTAGTCCAATCACACTTGGCCAATAAAGAATTCTATTCTATTCTATTCTTTTTGATATCAGGGCTACAGTCACCAATTTGGTTGATTTTAGGTAGATGAATTCTATTATTGTTTCAATGGTCTTTGCACTCTGGTCTGTGTCTTCTCTGCAGTTGTCATTATCATTGCTTTCTATATTTTAAAAAATAGCAATGAATTATTTCCTAGTTTTTTTTCCCAAAGATATTGAAAAGGCACAACTGTCCCATACATTTTCTTAACACATTCTCTTTAACTTCTCCTCTTCCTCCTCCTCCTCTTCCATCATCTTTGTATCAAGGCTTACTTGCTGTACTTTCACTATCACTAGTGTGAAGTGAATGTATATGTGGATGACAGAATGACTCTGGAATAATAATTTCTTGAAAGTATATACATTCCTTAGCACCTATAGATATTGCTCATCCAGCTCATTTCATTATTGCTGGGGGACTGCAAGAGAAGCACACCTTTGCTTAAGTTGTACAATGCCCTCTGCTGCAATTTAGAGGAAAGAACATTTGTATAAATGATGTAAATGGGTTTTTTTCATGCGTGGGTAAGGAACATTATATTATAGGTACTCGTGCACAATTATAGTGTAAAATGAATTTTGTTGTTTCAACTATAAAGAGGTCATATGATGGTAAATGAGAGAGTTGGCTTACTTCTTTGTTTCTGTTCTAATCCATGCAATTAGATATAAGAGATAATAGCTCCTGTACTATGTCCTCTTGCCTAATTGCTACTATTTTCTTTGTTTTTGTTTTAATATGGCTTCTTGCCAAAGTGCAAACAGTAGATTTGGTGTTGGTTCAATTACAAAAATCAATCACAGAACCTTGAATTGTACAAGGAGATAGTAAGAGTATGAAGTTCCTGCTGGAGAGCCATACTTTATTTGAAGATGCATATTACACACTTGAAATGGTTAATTCTGCTTTATTCCATATGCAGTGGGACTGCATTCAAAAAGTCTGGAATTGACTCATGATCTACTTTATTCCCAAAATAGACCTTAAATATGATTAACAGTGGGCACAAACTTTATTATTATTACATTTATTTTGTTGAGTACATATTAGATAATATTCAGGGGTGAAATCCTGTAGGTTCTGGGAGGTTCTGGAGAACCAGTAGCAGAAATTTTGAGTAGTTCAGAGAACTGGCTACTGCCACCTCTGACTGGCTCCAGAGTGGGGTGGGAATGGAGATTTTGCAATATCCTTCCCCCAGGAGTGGGGAGGGAATGGGGATTTTGCCATATCCTTCCCCTGCTCACCAAGCCACACCCACCAAGCCACACCACACCCACCAAGCCACGCCAACAGAACCGGTAGTAAAAGAAAAATTGGATTTCACCCCTGATAATATGCATAAGTATAAGCATGAATTGAATACATAAAATGAATACAATTAAATTAAAAGAAACACGAGGACAGGGACTTGCAGGATCCAATCTGTGTCCAAGGAAAAATTGAAATAGAAGTTCACTTATTATAGTAAATACATATCCTTATTAAAGGACTGGAATATTTCATTGCACAATTTCATAAACTAGACTTGAGCATTACCAAGTTTGTGCCTGAATGAATATATGTGTCCCAGGACAATTTTGCAGGATCCAATCTGGGTTGATCACCGGGTTAAGCCTTGTGAACTTTTCGACTCATTCTGGAGCCCTTACTCAAGGAACTTCTCTCACACCAAGAAGTTCCCCAAGAATGGGCTCCAGCTGGAATCCTTTCATTGGAGAAAGAATTGTACAATAAAAAATAGGACAATCATTGTCCCCATTAAATAAGGCAAAAAAATAAATAAATCAGGTTCTAGTAGGTAAGTAGTCACAGAATTCTTGTTGCTGAAAAAAAGTCCGAAAGCAAAATGTGATTCATAACTGAAGTAGTAGTGGGAAAGTTTAATATAATGGCACTGTATTGTACTAATTATTAGTAACAAGGCAATCATTCCCTAGTTTAAGATAGTCTTTGAAATATAGTTATTGGTATTGGTAATATAAATTGATAATTCCTGGTAACAATTTTATGCTCCCATGAAACACAATCAAAAGAAAAACCATCAGAAGAGAAATAAGTCCACCATGTAGTTGTTTCTTTGCATTCCATTCATGGAACATGGTAACAGAGCAAAAATAATAATAATACTGATATATAATTTAAAATAACAAGTGCTAAAACAAGCAACTCAAAAGACATTCAAATATGAAAATACTAGGATGGATAATTACTTCCTAATTACTGGAGATAGCAAAGTATTTGGGAGGTGGAGGCAGAGAAGGAGAAGGAGGAGGAGGAGGAGGAGGAGGAGGAGGAGGAGGAGGAGGAGGAGGAGGAGAAAGGGACAACCTTACCATCATCTCCCATCCTATCACTAGTGAACTGCACATTTGTGATATCCCCAATACCCATACTGTGCAATTACTTTGTTCATATGGCCCTTCTGTCAGCCATAAACAGTATAATCTTTATTACTCTATTCTGTGAAAAAAGGAGATATTCGGTGTCCCCCTCCCCCATTGCTTCTTATTCTTATTTAATTTAAGCTTTTTCCTTATATAGTGCTGTAGATTTAAATACATTTCTTATCTTGGCATATTTACAGTTGCTATAGCATAGCATTATATTTATTACTTATAGCACATGTGATATAAATCTTTTGTAAGGAAGCATGCAGAAAGTGAGGTGGTCGATTAGATTGCTTACCACAAATTATGGTTCGTTGGCTGCCATCCAAAGTGAAGGAGATGGAAGCATTTCCCTTCCTCCCCAGCTTTCTGGTTAAATATCAGAGTATTAATCATTGCACTATGAAGACTGCACTCCCAAGAATGCTTACCTACATTGAAAATAATGGAGCATAACTGTGAGTAGGAAAAAGGTCAGAGATCAGTAAACATATTTTTTTCCATGAAGAATATTTTAGATTCATTTCTGCATTAAACATGTTGCATAAAACTTTGGAATACAGTAATGCATATAAAAATATTCAATGTTTGGTTAGATTCCTGGTGGCAAATCCATGGCATGCGTGCCAGAGGTGGCACACAGAGCCCGGTCTGTGGGTATGTGTGCCATCGCCCCAGCACAGTATGCCATAGGGTGGGTGTCAGCAAGCTGCAGGCTCTTTTGTCCCTCTGCTGTGGCTCCCTGTTGGGTGATCCCACCATTGGCTGGCTCCACCTCTCGCTGTCCCCTCCCAGTCACCCCAAAGGAGTCTTTGAGGGCTGACTGCCGAGAGGCATGGATTTCCTCTACCTTCTGCATTCTCATCCCATGCTGAAGTGAACCAAATGGGTTAGGGTCTCCCTCCCTGCTAAGCAGCCCTGCCAGGCCCAATTGTAAACTCTGCCAAGTATGGCTCCAAACTTTCAGCTCATGCATCCCTCCCAACCAGCGCCAGTGGGAAAGGTGCATTGTCTGCCTGTTCCACTCTCGCTGGACAGAGGTGGGGCTCCATATTGCTGCCAACCAGCCGGAGCACCACATTTGTTTGCTTGCTGGTCACCTCTGAGGAGGGACCTGCGGTCAGGATGCCCAGGCCCCCAACGTGGAGGGAGAGAGGAAGAGGGAAGGAGGGTGTCTCCCCAACAGGTTCCAGGTTGGAATTGCCTTATTTTACGTGGATTTCTAATGCTTGGATTTACCTGCCAGCCTCCACTCCCCCTCCACAGCCCAAGTGGTTGGATTCACAGGACATGTGAAGCTGGGCAGGAGACCACGGATAGATAGGCAGACAGACAGATGGACGGACGGACAGACAGACAGACAGACAGATAGATAGACAGGACAGAGAGAGGGGGGAGGGAAAGAGAGGGAGGGAAAAAGAGAGAAAAAGAAGGAAGAGAGAAACAGAAAGAGGCAGAGAGAGAGCGAGGGAGGGAGGGAAAGAGAGAGAAAAAGACAGAGAGAGGGGACGATGAAAATAAGACTGCCTCTCTTTCAACCGTACTCCATTTTCAAATTGAATATACCCTTCAAGTATATTTAATGTTTATTTATACATTCTGATATTTAATGGGCTGTTTCGGTTTTATCATTAAAAAAGAAAGTACAGTTACTTAAAATTGCCCTGGATTATAGAATTTATTTTTCCTTTATAAAATGAACATGCATTCTTTCCCTTTCAAAGGGGAAAAAGAAACAGAAGCCAAGTTAATAGCACTTCATCTTTCAAACTCATATTTTTATCTTTTAAAAAAATCATTATTGTCAGCCATTCAGTTGGGACAGACTGTTGGCCACTCTAAGGGCCAGAACTCTCCATACCCTTCTGTCTCACACTGCCTCCTTCAGATATGCCATCTATCCTGGTGTCATCCTTTATAGTGTCCAGCCAGCTGGTACTAGGTGGGCCCTCCTTTTTCCACTGATAATTCCCAGCATGATTGACTTTTTGAGTGAGTCAGCTCAAATGACATGACGAAAGTATGGCAGCCTGTTTGGCAATTTTGGTTTCAAGTGATATTTTTGGTAATGTTCAGTATATGACTTCTTTGTTCATTATTTTTGCAGCCCAGTGGATGTGTAATAGTCTCTTCCACCACCACAGTTCAAAGGATAGATAGATAGACAGGAGAGAGAGAGAAAGAGAGGGAGAGAGGGAGGGAGAAAAATAGAGAGAAAAAGAGGGGGGAATAGAGAGAGAGACAGAGAGAGACAGAGAGACAGAGGGAGGGAAAGAGACGGAGGGAGAGAGAGAAACAGAGACAGAGAAAGGGGAGAGAAAGAGAGAGAGAATGAGAGGAATAGAGAGAGAGAGACAGAGAGAGGAAGGAAAGGAAAAAGACAGATGGGGAAAGAGAGAGAGAAAGAATGAGAGGGAGGGAGGGAAAGAGAAAGAGAAACAGAGAGATGGAGAGAAGGGAGGGAAAGAGAGAGAAAAAGAAAAAGACAGTGAGTAAGAGAGAGAGAGGGAAAAAGAGAGAGAGAGAGAGTGGTTGGGAGGGAAAGAGAGAGAGGGAGGTAAAGAGAGAGTGAAAGAGAGAGGGGGAAAAGAGGGAGGGAAAGAGAAAAAACGTTTTTTTTTATTGTTGCTAAACGTAATATTTCAAAAGCAAAAAAAATGAAGGGGCATAAAAGTGCATTTATCATGTTTTTCTTAGAACAATTAGCTGAACTCTGCCTTGTTTATCATTATTTTAGGTAGTAAAACCTCATTATTCAGGTTAAACTGCCGAGTTGGCACTTTGCAATAAATAAGTGGGTTTTGGGTTCTGTTGTGGTCTGCCAGCAGCCTGCGGAGCTGGCAGCGGAGTTGGATAGTGAGGAGGCTGGGGAGGAACATGGGCCAGTCCTGGACTCTGGGGAAGGCCAGGATGAGGACTCTGCATCGGAGGCAGAGATGGGGGCCAGGCCATCTGGGAGCGATGTGCAAAGAGGCAGAGGAACAGGAGGAGCCTGTTCCTACCGCACGCATGAGAAGAGCTGCCAGAAGGCAAGAGCAGCTAAAGCAAAAAGGATGACTTGGAGTAAGGCCAGGAAGTAAGGCCAGGAAATGATTGGCCCCTCCCATAAGGCTTAAAAGAGCAGCAACAGCTCTTTGGTTTTTTATAGGAAAGCAACGTTGCTACAATTGCTTATAGTTGGTGTCTCTTACTTCTGAACTTTGTGGGCTTTTGCCAAGAAAAGCCTTTGACAAGGTGCCAAAGAAGGCAAAGGTTTGTGATAAAGCCGAAGTATTTTTTCTGAAGGATTTGTTTTTGGAACTAATTTGGATTAAGCTGCAAATGAAATAATTCTCAGTAGTTCTAATAAAATATGTTTATTTATTTATTTATTTATTTATTTATTTTATTTTATTTTATTTTATTTTATTTCTATGCCACCCTTCTCCCGAAGAACTCAGGGTGGCTCACAATAAAACACATATAACAAGAAAGGTATAAAAAACATTTACAGACATAAAACAAAACAACAGCAACAACCACAAGACTTTACAATTTAAAAGGGGCAAATTCCAATTTAAAATTTAAAACAAATTCCAATTTAAAATTGAGTTAAAAATGGTCACCCATAGCTTGATGGAAAAGCCAGGTCTTCAGGTCGCAGCGGAAGGAGCGAAGGTCTGGGGCGGTTCAAAGTTCTGTGGGTAGATCATTCCTCAGGGTCGGTGCTCCCACAGAGAAAGCCCTCCCCCTGGGCACCACCAGCCGACATTGTCTGGCTGAGGGCACCCTGAGGAGGCCCACCCTATGAGAGCGCATCGGGTCTTGCAAATACCCTGGGCCTAAGCCATGTAGGGCTTTATAGGTTAAAACTAGCACCTTGAAGTGCACATGGAGGACAACTGGGAGCCAGTGCAGCTCGCATAAGAGTGGTGTTACATGGGAGTATCGTGGTACCTCCATCACCACTTGCACAGCCACATTCTGGACCAGTTGGAGCCTCCATGTACACCTCAAGGGCAGCCCCTTGTAGAGGGTGTTGCAGTAGTCTAGCCTTGAAGTGACAAAGACATGAGTGACTGTGCATAGGACTAATTGTGTCTGGCAATAGCTACTTGGGTCTAGATCACAACAGGTTCACCATCACTGGATTAGATGAACAAATACCCTGTTTCCTTGAAATAAGACCTATCCTAAAAATAAGCCGTAGCATGTTTTTTATGTGTGCACCTAATATAAGACTTACCTCCAAAATAAGCCCTACTTAAGTGCTTATGCAGGGTGCTGGTGCCACAATCATGAAGCAATGCAGATGTTGGGGCTTGAGTGACCTGGCTGTGGGGGCCCTGAAGTAAGCCAGCGCAGGGCATGTGGGGCAGCTCCACCCCCTTGCCTCGTGACAGGCACACCACGTGGCTTCCTTGCCTGCGACAAGCAAGCAGAAGAAAGGGGCCTTTCATACATGGGAAAAAAATAAGACACCTCCCAAAAATAAGCCCTACTGCTTATTTTGGGGCCCAAAAGAAAATAAGACCCAGTCTTATTTTTGGGGGAACAAGGGTAGTCCAAATTGGTATAGGGCAATTTCCTGAATGGAAATGTGATTAAGACTGGATTGCCAATCTCTTGTCAAAAATTATGGTTAATCTGGGACTCTTAGATTAACTCTTCCCAGAGACCATGAATTCTAGTTCCACCTTAGGCACAAAGTCAACTAAGTGACCTTGGGCCAGTCACTCCCTTCAGTCACTCTCTCTCAGCCCCAGAAAGGAGTAATTACAAACTACTTCTGAAAACCCTTCCCAGGAAAACTGTAGGGACTTGTCCAGGCAGTCTCTGAGAATAAAAATATAACCCTATCTAAGTAGATGAATTAGAACCAGTGAAGAACCTCATGGAAACATGAGAGCTTTTTGTAGCAAATTATGCCTTTAATGACTGGCAAATCAACTTTAAGGAAAGAAAATCAAAGCTACTTGAGTGTAGCAAGATACTCAAGTGACAACAAATGTTTCCTTTATATTCTCCAGAAGTGGCAATTTCAAATATATGAAAAAAAAAACCAGTTTTTCTTGTGTGTTCTACATGTTCCACAAACAACCATTTTTCTGCAGGTACTGCAGGTACTGCAAAATCCTGAAAATAAAAAGGGTTTCATTATTTCTCTAACCTTGATGGACCCTTCACATTTTCTGTGATGAGATTTCGGTTTGTTCAGTAATTCTAAAGAACTGTGTAACAACTAGTGAGCAAAATGGACTCTGAATTGAGGCTGTTTCCTTGATATAGATTGAACTATCGGGGAATCGTTGGATTTCTAGTGACCAACCTGATCCCAATACACTATAATTTCTTATAGAAAAGTGCACAATTGGTAATTGTGTTGCAATAAGGATCCTGAAAATTGATGTACTAGAGCAGGGGTCTGCAATCTTAAACACTCAAAGAGCCATTTGGGCCTGTTTCCCACAGCAAACAAAACACAAGTCACGTGTCTCCCCCAGTGGCCGAGATGTGCACAGCACCAACAAGGGCCGGGAAAAAGAGACAAGTGGAGCACTTTGCTCCTGCTCTGGAATACGGGGAGAGTCTCTATTCACCGCAGTCACTATTCTCGTCTCAAGGCAGGCGAGGGGGGAGGGACAGGGCCACCCAGCAGTGGGATCATCCGAGCCGCAGGAGGGGGCCGGTTTGCCAACCACTGTACTAGAGGAGCTTTTTACAGTTTAACCAGATAATTACTGACAAAAGTGCAGTTCCAGGAAAAATGCAATTTAGTTTTGAATGATTATTCTTTTTCTCTTTTTTAGAGCTGTGTTTAAACCTAATAGACTTGCGGATTCCAGCTGAGGTGATTATGGCAGGTGATTTTTCCATGCTCCACAAAAGACAGTGCAAGGTTGAAATAATTGGGAGATGTGTAATTCTACATGAGAACACATCACAGTTTATTTACAAGCTGCCGAGAATATTTAGTGACCTCCATTTTATGAGACATTCTTGAGTAAAAGGTGGCATATGTAAATTTAAAGGTTGGGGGGGGGAGGGAATAAGGTGGCATAGTTTAATATCATCATGTATTATATCATTTAGCTTTTGAGATTTGATAAGAATTGTCATAAGGACAATACTGGAAGAAATCCTCTAAAGACATTAACATGGCTGTGTTACATTGAGAATTTTTATAGGTAAGTCTACTCTAGTATAGATTTTAGTTGCACACATATGTACATAATGTTAAACTAATTATTTCATTTGTGTATATGCATTTCATTTAGATTTCTACCATGTTTGTCTAACATGCAGACAGCATTATGATGAACAAAAAGTAGGCATGCAGTAAACCAAACTGTGTCATCAGTGATTTAATAAACAAAAATCCAGTGTTCAGAGAAAACAGCAAAGGTGACAACATGTCTTTGTATCCATGGAACAAACTTTCAAAATAGACACTGGTATGTGTCTGAATCAGGGGTGGGTTCTACTTACCATTCCTACCAGTTATAAAGGTGCACGCACTTCGCGCGTGGTTGAGGTGCACGGTGCGCGCGCTTTGCATGCGCGTATGCCGGACAGGCGCTCCTGCGCATGCGCAGAAGGTTTTTTTGACAAAAAAAATAAAAAAAAGTTTCCTGCACATGCGCACAAGCGTGCAAGTGCACTCCATGTTCTGTGCATGCAGAACGGTAAGTGTGGGAGCACGGGGGGGTGGCGGTCCGGGACGTGTAGAACCGGTTCGGTGACGTCACAGCGTCACCGCTACCTATTCGCGCGAACCAAACCGAACTGGGGGCAACCCACCACTGGTCTGAATGTGAATTATTTCTCTCTCTCTCTCTCTCTCTCT
>JANHFM010003271.1:70299-85185 GCA_032468115.1 Grayia smithii
TTGCAGTAACCTTCCCCTGGAGTGGGGAGGGAATGGAGATTTTACAGTATCCTTCCCCTGCCATACCCACCAAGCCATATCCACCAAGCCATGCCACACTCACCAAGCCATACCCACAGAACCAGCAGTAAAAAAATTTGAAACCCACCACTGAGGAGGAGGTTTAAAAAAATCAGATGGTGGCTTCAATTGTATGATTGTGGCCACCACCTTGACTTTTTTAATCTTGACAAACACACTACACACACACACACACCAACACACATATTAGACAATGGGAAATGGAGCCATTAGCTAATGTGATCCAAGACAGGTAGTCCTCAATTTACGACTATGATTTCAGGTACAATTACTGTCATAAGTCATTGTGGTTGTAAGTTGGGGCATCATGTGACCAAACTTTTTTTTTAAGCCTTTTTTTTGTGTGGTGTTTCTTAAGCAAACACAATGGTTGTTAAGCAAATCCATGTTCCTGAATGGGTGTTTTTTTTGCCAGAAACCAGAAGTTAATACCAGAAATTGGCTAAAGCATCACAGCTTGCAGCACGATGACAGTGGGACACTGAAAATGGTGCCCAAACTGCAGCTGTCATAACTTCAAAAATGGATTGTAAGTAGCTCTGGGGAGGTCAACTGTAGCTTCAAACATTTGTTAAGCAACCAATTCTGACCACCTGTAACTTCTTCTTTGTCTTTCTGCAGTGATTGGTTAATTCAGATCAACTTGTACTTTGGATGTGGAGCTTAATATTAAAATATGCACTGATTACTTTGTATGAACTTTTCTTTAGTCTTGCTCATTCTGAATTTTAACAGGAGTTATTTTGTACCATATTCAAAAATGACTGGAAGTTTAATCAAAACAGAGTTAACCTCTGCATCAGCCTGAACAAACTACAGGGTGTGTGCGTATGTGTTTGTGTGTATGTGAGTGTAGCCAAGATCTAATGTGAATTTGTAATTCATTCTGAGGAATGGGATCATTTTATTTTCATTCAAGGGATTCATTCAGTATCAGTGTGCATACATACCCAGAAATCTGTCAAATCATTGAACTATTCTGAAGGCAGTTCAAATCGATTGAATTGCCTTCCCATCAAAACCTCAACCTTGGAGCATTACACAGCTCTATTAAATTGCCCATTAAGAAAAAATATTCTCCCAAACAAAGGGTGGAGATGCACTTTGTGTATTTACATGCCTGTATTCAGGGTGGTTACCTTTTTATGTGGGTTTCCAGATTGATCCCATTTGCTGCCTGCTTTTTATAGTTTAATTCAATAATTACTTTAATATATTCTTTGATATAGATTATTCCATCTTTCTTTTGGCTCATTAAAAATATTGTTAGGGAGGATAAATTACCCCTCTTTAAGAAGAAATAAATATTACAATATTGCAAAATTAGATGACACCAATTCCATAGGAGATGAGTCCGAGGAAGTCATCAGTCATCAGTCTTGAGTCCCTTCACTCCCACAAGAGGTACAAGCCCAGCCTACCTTGACTTCCTTTGACTCTTATGTACCATTAATTTGTTTTGGCCATTAGTAGTTCAGCTTCTTATAGAGAGATTAAGTATGCAATAAATCTTTATACCCATTTGAACTGCCCGGATCTTCTGATTTCCCTGGCACTTGACAAATTCATAGAGACTTCTTATTCTTGAACCATTTTAGCTGTAATCCTAATGTAGGAAAAGGGATGGTATGAGGTACAGCATAACATATTTCTTTTTGGTCCAGACTGTTTTAAATGGTCATAGTGTAGAAAGAAGTGGTTGCTATGCAGTGAAGTTTAAATAGCAAGATGAAATGCTTTAATCCTACAGAAGTAGAAATAAAAGTCAAGAATTGGTAGTAAAAGTCTATTTTATTCTTAAAAAAACAAACAAACCATAGCACTACTATCTGTATTGAGAATTTCTCTGTGAGCCCCCCAAAAATATATATGCTTCATTCAAATTCATACTTTTTTTATTCCTCCCTTACTCATTCCTTGCAGCCCATGCAAATTGTACCAGTGAAAAGACCTAAAAGATTGCATTTGTAAAAGCCGTTTACATTAACTTCTTATCAATCCCCCACCTGGTGTCTTGTGCTGAAATTGGTTGATGAAATGAGAGAACATGCAACTTCCAGTAGGTTCTATTTACACTTTGGCAGCATCGATCAAGCTGAATAATTAGAAGGCCTTGATTCTGTAGCCAAGAAATATGCTGCCATTTTTCAGGGTGAGCTCCTCTTCGTGCTTCTGCTGCTGGGGAAAATAGCTTTTTTCACAGGATCAGGCTTCTAAGTATATACTCTTACAGAGACCATTTACCCAAGAATACATTACCTACCTGGGCCTTAAAATTATCACTGCTGAGAGCCCTAATACCACCAGCACTCTTCTTTATTGGATGGAAATTTCAGAAAGATCATTACTTGGCCCACATAAGACACAATAAAAAGGAAAAATGCTTAAAAAATGGGTCTTTTTTTAGATGAATTGCTTATCAGAAGTTCATGAATCATGTGTGACTGTTTAATTGGTTTCAATTAATTCAATGTCAATTTCTCCTCAACAAGCTGTATTTGAAAGATCCATGTTCAAAGTTCATACTTCTTTTTATCTCACCTCTTATATAAAAAAGTTACAGTCTCTTTTGGGTTGGAGATAGTTTCCATTTGTTCCTTTTTTAGTAATAGCTGAATGGAATATCAAGTTTTGACCATGTGGAAACTTTCACAGCACTTTCCCTTTTAAGACCTCTCCTCCCTAGAGAATCCTGGTGCATTTCTCCCCCAATAATGCCAAGGAGGATCTACTGGTTTTCAGTTGAGGTCTCTTTCCTTCCCTCTCTAACTTCCAGGGAGCTATATGTGAACTGGAATAATTTTCTTCTTTCTTTATAGACTGTTGATGGGAAGAATTTCCATTCCCAACAAAGGAGAATATTTGTAGTTCAAGGTTGAAATGAGGTGTCCTTGGTGCTCTCTGAGCTTGGTTGTTTTCTTGCAGACATTTCATTACCTAAAGCAGGTAACATCATCAGTGCTACCATTCAGCGTTCTTCTCTCAGGTTAAGGAGTCAATAAGTGTTCAGAAGGGAGGACTAGTTAGGAACCTTGAGCTCATATTAGCATTTCAAATGGAATTGGTGAAGAAAGTGGAATATTATAAGTGCATGTTCAGTTTAGATTCTTTCAGTATATAAAGGATTCTAATTGGCTCCATGTCATGAATTTTAAATGAATATCCATATCCCATTACAATTAAAACATAACAATAAAAAGTCATTTATACATACGGATGTTAAAAATAATTAAAAGCCATATACCACAATTACAGGGAGAGCTATTCAAGAACAGTACAGCCATTTTATGGGCTCCACATGACTATGGAATCCCAGGCTAGGTAGCCAAGCACTTATAGCCGAAATGGTCTTCTGAAAGACCATCACGGTAGCAACAGACAGACTTTGGGAATCATATTCCATTGGACAGATACTGCAGCAGAAAAGGGCATCCTCCTGGACCCTGGAGGAGGACTCTCTAGTGGATGGAACCTGCAAAAAGTGTCTTATGATGGATTTGATGGGATCATTGACTAAGGAGAGGCAATCCGTCAAATCCCCATGCCATGTCATGTAGGGCTTCATAAGTTATCACTAACACCTTAAATTGGACCCAGCAGCAAATTCTCTGCAATGCAAGTTGCAGAGCAAAGTTATATTGTGCACAGATCTAGGTGTGCACATAACTGCCCATGTTGCCTGTACTAATTGAAGTGTTCGAATATTCTTCAAGGGCAATCTCATGTACAGTACATTACCGTAAGCTATACAGAAGATAGGCAGGGCATATGTGGTTGAACATAGAGCGTCTTCATCCAGGAATGGGCACAACTGGTGCACGAATTGCTCTCCTAACAATGACTACTACCTGCTCTTTGAGCAGGAGTCGTGAGTCCAGAAGGATCCCCAGATTGTGCACTGGATCTGTTTGGGAAAGGGTAATCCCATCCAGAATCAAAGCTGACAAATTCCTAGATTCAGGTGGTCCCAAAGCCACTCAATCTTGCCTGTTTTGTGCCATCCCATCCCCTATAGCCTTCAGGCATCAACACAGCACATTGGCAACGTTGCTTACTTGAGTAGGCACAGAGATATATAGCTCAGTAACATCAGCATACCGACTCACACATTTGTTCACCCAGCAGTTTCATGAACCAACTGAGTATCCAAACTCTGAGGCATTCCACAGTTTAGGGGCTGAGATTGGGATCTCTCACTGAGCCTCATTTTTTAATCGCTTTCAGAAATTGTTTCTTAATTGCTTTTTGGGTATAAGTGCTGGTTTTCCTTAAATTAGGGTTGGCACATTTGATAGCACTGGATAAATTTCCTTCACTACTTAGCAAAATAACAGTTAAATGTAAGTTTAAGAACTTAAAAGTATTCTTTCTTTAAAAACAAAACAAAACAAAACAGCAAAGGAGTGATTAGAACATTGATTTTTAAAAGTTACAAACAAACTAAGGGTCCAGGATCACCTTCTACATGTTTTCCATAATCATAGGCATGGGGTATCTACTCCCTCCTTTATTATTTATAATACTAACAATCATGCAACCACTAAGCTCCTTAGGGCAGTGGATGAAAGTAATCAAATAGTTTAGTTACTTTTCTGAATACAAAATGAGTGAAAATGAAACAAGTCTAAACATCTAGCTGCCTGTGCGACCAACCATAATAAGTCACAACAACAACAATGATCCAAATAGAATGAGTAATAATGTTCAAACTAAAGTATAAAAATAGCAGTTAATGACTGGATTTAAAAAAAAAAGGTGAGGGGAGATAAAGAAAGAAGGAGGCTACCAGAATAGCTTTTGTATAATATTTTGAAATCTTTTTAACATTTTCTTTTATTTTTTGTCAAATTTACTTCAATATGTTTATGTATATATATATATTGTAGTTATCAGCATGAAAGTGTAATGGAGTTTGTCCAACTGATTTTACAACCTTTTCTGCAGTAGTCATTAAGTGAATGCTTAATGACTCTAGGTCAGGGATGTCAAACTCAATTTTATTGAGGGCTGCATCAGGGCTGTGGTTGACATTGGGGGAGGCAGGTGGGTGGGCCTGACTGGGTGGGTATGACAACTGGGTGGGTCTGGCCAACTGGATAAGCGTGGCCAGCTTGATGCCAATCCCCAAACTGCTGCCATGTTTCCTTTTCACATTGGGTAGACTGGGCCAAAGCAACGTAGGTCAGCCCCTTACATTTTCCAGGATGGCCCCGTGGGCTGGATTCAGCCACATCACGGGCCAGAACCAGCCTGTGGGCTTTGTGTTTGATACCCCTGCTCTAGGTTTTCCAAAACCTAGAAGTGCTGGTTTCCTTAAAGTGACTGTAAAACATGGTCTCATGACCATGGGATGCTGCAAATGGCTGAAAATATAGCCATGTTGCCAAGCATCTTAAGTCTGATCAAATGATCACAGAGCCAAAGTTCCGAATATCAGACCTTTGGGTTTGGGTCATAAGCAGTCCAAAGATAGGTCTTTTGTAACTTCAAATGGTCACTAAGTGACCCGCTATAAGTCGAGAACTACCTGTATCTTTTTATGGTGTTTCTTTCTTAACCAACAAAAAGATGATTTAAAAAAAAATAGATTTTTAGAGGACCATTTTCCACAAGATATATTTTACAAATGACCTCATTGTATTTATGCTGTTGTAGATACAGTGGTTTTTAATAAATAAATAAATAAATAAAAAGTTAATTCAACTTTGAGAGTTAATATTTTCAAATGTTGCTATTCTTTTGAAGTTTATCTCTACCACATGGGAATTGATAGCTGGGCACAAAATGGGCTTATAATCAAAAGATTTACTGTTCAGTATTAGAAAGACAAATATGGTTCCAACTATCCAGTATATACAACAAGGATTAATATAATGAATTATGACTCCAATTTTTTGAAATAGGTATATCTGAAAATATGTATATCTATACGTTTGTTTTCACTTTTAATTTTTAATTCATAATTTAGAACATTCTTTTATTCTTTTGTATATTTAGTTAATAAAAAAACTTTCAGGAAAAAAATGAAATTTGTTAGTAGGGGAAAAAAGGGAAATGACTAAAGTTGTTTCAAACATATTATACTCCTATATTGCCAGCAGCATGAAATGCCAAACCCAGATAGTAAGCAGCATGAGTTCAGAATTTGCTCTCAGTCCTTCAATTTGTCATCATTTGTCCAGTGTAATTGTAAGCTCCAGGGATGGCAGGTGTAACAAATGAGTTGCATCTTTTTTAGACGACTTTGTTCTCAAGAGAACAACTTGTCTTTCTGTCTTATTGTAAATATCCTGATCCATAGCAAAGCTGAACCTATAATCATAACAGAAGCCTTAATAGAGTCATGGCCACATAAACCATGAGTAAAAATGCTAAAGTGGTAAGTTCGCTGTTGAATACCTCAGAATTCTCAGAGTATGCTTTCTACCTCTAACATTTTCATTTTCCCTTTCCCTGGTGCTCAGTTTGTATAGTATTATATTGCACACATTATGGTTTCTCTATTGTAAAGAGCAGAACTTAGGTCGGTTATTAGCAGCCTCACAATAAATAGGAATTGCCAGCAGCAGTAGACACAAGCATTGCTCACACAGTGTTGGTCTTTAAGTAGTTATTTCAGAGATACGGCATCTTTTTCAGCTGTGGGCTGCTTGACCTTTGAGGAACATGCCAAAAACATCTTTCAAAACACTACAAATGTTACAAATCAGTCCAGAGGTTCAGCTATAGATCATGCTACAAGTTCCTTTGATCATTATTCTACCATCTTAAATATTGTTCTACAGGTGGTTTTTTTCTCCAAAAAAATAAAAAGTGAAAAGAGCTACTAGAAAAAAGAAGTGTTGTAGTCCCTTTATATAAATAGACCTTGATTGCAATAGTGCAATCTGCCCGGTACTTAGAACCAGTAGTAAAACCAGTATGATGCTCTGCTCATCCGCCCTGACGTCATCATGGGGTGATCTGCAAATGCTCAGAAGCATGCAGGCTCCTATTGCGAACTGTTACTAAACATAAGTGGAACCCACCCCTGCTTGATTGCTAATTGAGGATGGTGAGACATAATTTGAAAGTCAAATCTATTTATTGGCAAGAAGGGGGGCTATAGAGAATTCCATCCCAAATCCTTTGTGAACAACCTCAATTATGTATTTTGAGAATGCTTTGTTTCATGATCAGTGATGGAACCCAGTGGAAAAACACAGGAACACAGTTGTCCATTAAGCTATCGTCAATATCCCAAAATGTTTTACCCCAGTTCTTCTAAAATAAAATTCCACATTGATAACAGAAGTCTACTTAATTCAGAATTGGAATGCTCTTTAGAGATTTTCTATCTGTTGAATAATTTTTTTAAAAAAACAAAAAAATGTGGTAGTTATGATGGTGACTTTCATGAAATACAAGCATTTACTTTGATTTTAATTAGATATTCACTGTCAAATGTGTGTTTGAAGAAAAGTTTCTCAAATCTATCAGGAATATAAATTCCACATAATTTGTTTGATAAATTCTTACCTTTTGATCAGTGGTCTCCTACTATTCCTGCTACTCCTACGTAATACCCAGCTTCATATTCTTCACATAACCTGTGTGAAAAAGAATTATTTATCGTATTCATATGGCCACCCATCTCACAAAAAGTGACTCTAGGCTGCATGCAAGAAAGAGTTAAAATGCTGACCGTATATAAAAAGTCATTATTAAAATTTTTTAAAAAATCATAAAGCATATCAAAGATTGGCTGTTAACAGAAGTAATGGAACCAGCCCAAAATTACTGGTCCCCTGGGACACTGAAGGCTGATGGCATAATCAGGACTTGAGGGACTTCCAGAAAATAAGTAGCAATGAAGCTAACTTCATTTTGGAGGTATGTGGGGAAATAATATTCCATAAAGCAGATGCTACAGCAAAAAAGAGAAAAGGGCCCACCTCCTGGAATCAGAGGTGGGATTCAGACTATTCAGTCCATTAGCTGGGCCCACCTGCCCGCCCACCAGTGGTGGGTTGCTCCTGGTTTGGTCCAGTTCACGCGATCCGGTAGTTGTGACGTTGTGATGTCACGGAGCCGGTTCTCCGCGTCCCGGAGCCGGGCCCACCCGTGCACCCGCACTTACTTTTTTCAGGAAAAACCTTGAAAATAGCATTCTGCGCACGTGCAGAGCGCTTGTTTTGAGGTTTTTTTCCCTTAAAAAAGTCAGTGCGCATGTGCGGTGATGTGCTTTAGGCGAATTGTGCACGCGCATGTGCAAGAAGAGAACTGGTAGTAAAGGTAAGTAGAACCCACCCCTGCTGCCCACCCACTCCTGCATATACCTACCTTTATTTTGTTCATTTGAAGCCCAGCTGATAGGTGCGGCAGAGTAGACTGCTGTGCCTCAGCTCTTTTTAGTGCTTTTAACACTGTTTTTAATGGTGCTTCAGGCGTGCAGCAAACCGGTTATTACACCGATTGAATCCTACCACAACCTGGGACCCACCAAGTGTAATTCTCTAACAGACAAGACCCACAGCATGTCATTTCTGCCATATCTGATAGGATGGGCAGATATAATTGGGGAGAGACAGTCCCTCAAATAATCTGGCCCTATGCCATGAAAGGCTTTAAAGGTTAAAAGCAGTGGAAAAAAGCAGTGATTGCAATCAATTTTGCAGTTAATTTGCATTAGTAGTGCCTTTTTCATAAGATCTAATCCAGATACCTGGAGACATAACACCAACGTGGCCCAGAATTTCCAATCAGTTTCATCCGTAATCTTGTATATATTTACACAGAATTTACTTCTGAGCAGTTGTATGGCTTTTTATTTTATTTTATTTTATTGTTTGGAAACACAAAGAGCGCAATGATTTCAATGCAGTGATACCAGGAACTTCATTTCAGGCTTTTAATATGTGACAAAGCTTTTAAATACTTCAATGAGGAATCATTAATAAGCTTTTGGTTATTTAGAAAGAAGTTCTAAGGGTCAATCAGTGATCAGTGTTACTGAACCTTATGTAACTTATTTTGGAATAAGCATGTAAACTGTTGATCGTTGTTTATATTTTGATTGCAGAAGATCACCACTATTTGCATCTGATGTTACTTCTTATCTCAATATGTTATACATAGCAAATATATTTATTTTCTACAAATAAATAAATAAATAAAATATATTTATTTAATATTAAGTATATTTATTATATTTAATAACTTCTGCTTAGAATATGTGCCAACAGAAGCTGTTCTTTAAAAAAAACCAAATGTACTGCATTAATCCACTGGCTTGTGATTTTAATGTTCTGAGGTCTTCTATGAATTAAATTTTTCCTCTTATTATGACTGTAAATATTTGTCAATGTCCCTTTTATGTCAACATTATCATTTATTTGTATAGAACACCAAAGATTCACTTCATGTTGCTATATTTGAGGTATGCAACTTCTATTTAAGCTTTTCAAGAAAGGTACTAGTAGGATCTTTGTGCTCCATGGTCATTCATGGTGTGTCAGGTTCTATTTTGGAGGATCACACCATTTACCTTGAGAAGAAATTCATGCAATATTTATTCTTTACCACTCCTTTCTTTCAGGGATGTGCAAATTAACATTTATTCTACATAAACCCTCTGTTCCACATGGCTCAGCTATAAAAATTAGTCATTTTATTTACATGATCTAAAATTACATTTTTAAGTCTAAATACTTCATGAAATCATGAGAGGCCTATTTGCAGAGAGGCAACTATTTTTAAAATAAGGTACTTTAAATTTTTATTTTTCTGTTATTTTCATTACTGGATGCCAGCTGACGAATCCACTTCTAGAATTAGGAAATTAGGAAGTTTGGATTAAACTACTTAAGAAACTTCATTTTTTTTATTGTGTAAGTGAACAAGAAGATGTCAGGTATATCTACACATCTGTAATGTTTCCCTTACTAAATATGAATTTGGTCATAGAGAAAAATAACATTTGAAGCAATATACAGTGATTACATTCTGCTTCTTTCTGATAAAGCAATACATTATGTATATTAAATATCCCTATTATGTAAAATATCTTATATTTATTATAAGAAATTCACCTTTTATATTCAGGTTTTATACTATTGACCTAGATATTGTATATGAAAAATCAATGTCAGACTGCGGTATATCCTTAAATATCTCCCATTTTGGGAACTTTTGAACTAGATCATTTTGTAGAAAATTTATTTATTAAACTTATATGCCATCCATCTCACCTAAAGGTGTTTCTAAGCAGCTTGGATGCGTACATTAAATTTTAAACCTTGCTTCATATTTTAATTTAAATTAAAACTGTCTTGCTTATGGCAAATATATTCGTCACTTAAAGGTGGAATGCCGATTAGAATAATAGCAAAACCATTGAGAAGAAAGATACAATATCATAGAAGCAGCAAATAAAGCTGTTGGCTATAATCAAATTGTAGAACCAGAGAAATCTGAAAGCCCAAATTTTCAACATTTCTTTTTGTGAAAATCTTTTTATGAATACGTACAAAATTGTAATCATAATTTTTCCCCCCATCATATATTTAACAGAATAGCTCTTCGTTAGATGTATGTAGCTCTCGAGAAATTCCCTGTTCTTTAGGGCTTCCATATATCACTAATCTCAATTTAAATACGCACACACTATTAAAATATACATGTGAGTGGAATGCAGAACAAAATTGCCAGATCAAATTTGGTCCTTTTGGCAATATGATCAAAAAGGCAAGTGTGTTAGCACTTACTTCTGACCTAGATGCTTCCCCCCCCCCAATAAGCAATAAAAAACTAGCAACAATATATACGTACTTTAGTCAGTGGTGGGATTCAAATTTTTTTACTACTGGTTCTATGGGCATGGGTTGGTGGGTGTGGCTTGGTAGGCATGGCAGGATACTGTAAAATCTCCATTCCCATTTCACTCCAGGGGAAGTATACTGTAAAATCTCCATTCCCTTCCCTCTCCAGGGAAGGTTACTGCAAAATCCTCATTTCCTCCCGATCAGCTGGGACTCAGGAGGCAGAGAATAGATGGGGGCGGGGCCAGTCAGAGGTGGTATTTACCAGTTCTCCGAACTATTCAGAATTTCTTCTACCAGTTCTCCAGAACTGGTCAGAACCTGCTGAAACCCACCTCTGATCTGGGTGTTGATTACTGGTGGAGAGGTGGTGGAGCCTTTCTCTTTTGGGCTGAATTAATTCAGTTAGCATTCTCTTGTTCCCCACCTCCCCCCAAATTTTGTGGTGGAATAGATTATGGAACAATTGGAACATCTCTTTTGTTTTTTAAAAAAAAAACTATTTGACCAGACTCCTATTCAGCACTTCTTGGATGGCCTCATGACCATGCAACTTTCTTTTAGGTTGCACTGAAGTATTCAGGATGGGCTTATTTTGCCCAACCACAATTGCATTCGAATCTTGTTTGAGACTGTTGAATTATTTTCTATCTACAGTTACCCTAGAAAGTTGTGTGCTGTCTTTCCACCATCTTCGTGTTCATTCTTTCATGAGGAGCCACTTTGTTCCCTTCCTCCAGCCCTAGATTTCCATGAAGTTCCTTGTGAATTAGCATGGGCAACCTGTTTGATTCATGAGGTTAATCCGCAATGTCAACAGCACATTCCTAGTACCCTTCTCCTGACACAAACCCAGTGTGGGAAAGAATGAGCTCACTAATGATAATTTATTCTAATTTTAGAGTTTTTCTTCAAGAAAGGTATTCAGATTTTCACCTTTGTCCCCATTGTTTCTGCTTTCCCTAATGCTTTGTCACTTCACTCTAGAAGGGCAGTGGTGACTACAATGACAACACTGTTAGGATGATGTCAGTCAGAAATCAGTATGAGCCATTTCTCCATTAGACACAGATTTCCACCATATGAGGGCCTTCTAAAGGTATTTCAGAACAGAAACATGGTCTGAAGTATCTCAAGTTTTTTCCAACTTCTGAAAAGCCCCCAGAATTTGGGGGGGGGGGGAACTACACCCAAAGTTTTTATAACTTGTATCTAGAGTTAATATAACTAATTTTTCTCCCACTGTAATGGCTGAAAGAAAAGAACATTTAAGAAAAATAAAAGTACACGAAATATTTCTCCTATCCATTGTTCGGTCAGTGTGAGTGAGTATAGAGCTTTGGATAAAGCGACTTATTTGCCATCAGATTCTTTGCATTTTTAGGATCAAATAACTCTTTGCTCCCTTTTAATGATTCACAAGGTAAGCTATTTAAGTAGTCTATTTCATTAGGCTTAATAGGTAGGACTGGCCCTAATAAGAGGTTTTGGTTTTTTTTTTTACTTTAATTGACTATAAACTACAAACAATGTATTTAGCACAAAGGTCTTCAAACTTGGCAACTTTAAGACTTGTGGACTTCAACTCTTAAAGTTGCCAAGTTTGAAGACCTCTGAAATCTCAGCAAGTGCTGCTACTTACGCAGAAATATGGAAAACTCCAACCTTTTATTCATGCCAGTTGAGGAGGTCTGATACGGGTCCTATCAGCCCATGTATTCCAGCTGGCAGGATCCAGGAGAAGAGTGTTATCTGCCATTGCACCTGCCCTTCGGAACATCTTGCTCCACAAGTGAGGTCCAACCCTCTTGGCCTTCCATAAGAGCCTAAAGACCTGACTTTGCCAGTAAGCTTGGGACTCCAATGAAGAAGCATCACAGTGGAGTTGGTTGATCAATTAATAACAGACCCCACTTCCATTCCATTCTGTCTTTTAATTAGGCTGCAATATTTGGCTCTTCATTGTATTTTATTTGCATCTTTTTAGCTTTGTATAGTTTTTATCTTTTAAGGTTGTAAGCCACCCAGAGTTACCCTAAAATAATAAATTTTACAAATAAATAAATAATAAAAATACCCAAGACTACAAAACCTTATCCTGGTTTACATCTATTCGACTTCGATTCAGGAAAGCAGCAGATTATACAGACCCCTTTTAAACCCTTATAAAAGATAAAAATAAGGAAATACCCCTAAATATAGAAAGGATGAAATACAGAATACCTGTTTTGTTTTATAGGCCTTCCATGTATTAGATATTTTGACATGGCTACAGAAAGCTCACATGCAGCTTTCAAAAGCAATACATTGTTCATGTCACTTATCTAAGTGCAATAGAATGTAAAATAAAGAAACCAAAGGAATAAAAACAGTTGGCAGTACCATAGTAATTAAATTGCACTGAAATCAAGTGAAATGGAGATCATCTTTGACTCTGCTTTGACAGACATGTCCATGTGCTTTTCTTGGAAATGATACAGAAGTAGTTTTCCAGTGTATTCTGGTTCTTTTATTATTATTATTTTCCAGTCTTGCTTACAATTCAGGAATTGTGGACTCTCAACCAATTCTAATTAAGTGTAATTAGAATTAGAATGAATTAGCATTAATTAAGCTAAGGTTGCCTAGGTGCTATCACCGAGCAAAGCAAAAGCATTTTACTTATGGTTACAATCAACAAAGATTTTAGGGGCTAGGAAGACAGAATTCCACAACCAATGATACCCAAGTGTTTTCACTGCTCTTTTAATCACTGTCATCAGTGGTGGGCTGCTACCAGTTCATACTGGATCGGGCGAACTGGTAGCGGCGGCGGCAGGAGGCTCCACCCATCCTCCTGGACACTTCTGCGCATGTGTAGAAGCTTCTGTGCATATGCAGAAGTGTTGCACGCGTGCGTGAGTGTGTGCCACCCACGAGCAAACCAGTAGCGACGAGATTTGGAACCCACCCCTGACTGTCATTTAATTGTCCAATGTGGGCAACAAGGAATTAAAGTCATTTGCCTCTATGATCCTTTTCACTTTGGGCATTGATTGTCATAAGGAGAACAAGCAACCATGGGTGAAAATGAGGGGTTATTCTTATTGACGGCATGTCAAAACATGGGGCCACTTTAAACTTTATGCCCATTAAAGAACAAAATAGTCAGGAAGATTCCTATTATGATGGATTATCTTCAGAAATCTGCAGCCCCGATCCTTGCTACAACTGTCTACAAAAGATAGGAAAGTCCCCTTTGTTATATGGCCTGGATACATGAGGAATTACATTCCATGTTCTTTATCCAGCCTGAGTTTGTAATCTTCTCCACAGATGTTTGGAATTTTTGAAATTTGCTGCATGTTCAAGAGAATAGAAATATGCAATTAAAAATTCTTTTTGCTTGCTTCATTTAGACAACTGTTATGAGACCATGGGCTTCTAGAGAATTTTCTTCTTTCTTATCATCTAAACCAGAAGTAGTACTTACTAGAAGCTCTTTTTCTGCCTACTCTGCCTCTATTCTTTTGAGAGTCTGTTTTAAAAGGATTATGTAGGGAAAGAGCTGCATGGGCTAGTCATACTGTTGCTTTTTCCCAAAAACAAAACAGGAAAAATAGGCATTCTAGCACTGGCAACTTTTTTCTTTATTAGAAAAAACAGTTCATTGAACATTTGGTATTGCTTGATAGTAAGTAATAAGAATTAATGTACTTATTAAGACACAAAATAGGACACTATCTAATAAAAATACTCAGTACTGAACTAAGGACAGAAATCATTCTTTGTCCAGCTTTCTCAAGAAATGTATCACTTAGCACAGCGGTTCTCAACCTGTGGGTCGGGACCCCTTTGGGGGTCGAACAACCCTTTCACAGGGTTTTCCGATCATTGAAAAACACATATTTCCGATGGTCTTAGGAACCGAGACACCGCTCCTCTATCCGCCTCCAGGCGAGTCTAATAGGTCCTATTTCCAAGTAGGCGCCGTAGACTCTGATTTTCGTTAGATGTGGGCCATTGC
>JANHFM010003271.1:90205-104069 GCA_032468115.1 Grayia smithii
CAGTTCTCTGAACTGCTCAAAATTTCCGCTACCGGTTCTCCAGAACCTGTCAGAACCTGCTGGATTTCACCCCTGGCTGATATGTTTTAAATATAGAGCAACTTGTGTAAGTATCATAGATACTATCACTACCCAGACAGAAGTGTATTTTTACAATCTGGGACCTTAATGTTGCTGAAGGAGGAACAAAACAAGCTTGTTTTGTCATATATATTTGCTTGGTTTGCAAACAATCTCGATGTGGCCTTCCTTTGGATCCACTCATTCTTCTTACCTATTCATAATCAATGAAAGGATGATTCCAGTGTAAGAATCCTGTGTATGCAACTCCAAACTGAAAATGAGAAATTGTGAATTGTCGAAGCATTTTAACACTGAGCCCAATAATTGCACTGGACTGATTTCCATTTGTTCACATTACTGCATTAGTAAGATTAGCACGGGATGTGGCTGGGACACGCAAGGAATCTCTTTAGGGCAACTTTTCTTTTCAAATGTAATTGGCTTGGGTGGTTAATGGGAGGGAAAGAGACATCCTGTTCCACAGAAAACCAGGAGTCAATCTGAACTGGGTTTGAAGCCCATCAGACCTCCCCCACATCTCCATCTGCTGTCAAATGGGTAGCTGCTTATGCTGTGGAGTGAAATCCAAAGCCCCACAGTGATTTTTGAAGATGATGCAATAACTTTGAAAATTTGAGCTACTGATAATCACAGCACAAATAAATAAGTGTTAGGCTCTACGGTTGGAGAGAGAAGCAAGCAAACAAGCAGAAAAGAGACCACCCCTCCCCCAAACCCAAGTGCATTTCTTCAAATCTGCTTTCAGCAAGATAGTTCTGGTATCTCCTTCTGAAAGGCTGGATTCATGTAATGTTCTGCTTCAGGCTGTTTAAAGACTTTTTCCATTAGATCTTAGAAGGAGACCATACAAAGAATCTTAATTTACTTTGCTTAGTTTTAGTGCAAAATACTTTTACTACTTTCCTTAATTCTGATTTAGATACTGCTTTCAATATACAGGGAATGTAAAATTCTACTAGCTACCATATTTTTCGGATTATAAGATGCACCGGAGTATAAAACACACCTAGATTTCAAAGAGGAAAACAAGAAAAAAAAAATAGTTTTTGGGCTCTGTGCAGTGGTGGGTTGCCCCCGGTTCGGTCCGGTTTGCGCAAATAGGTAGCGGTGACGCTGTGACGTCACCGAACCGGTTCGCAGCGTCCCAGACCTGGGCCCACCCGCGCGCTCCAACTCACCTTTTTTAAAAAAAATCGCCAAAATTAGCTCTCTGCACATGCGCAGAGTGCTTTTTTGGCAATTTTTCTTAAAATAAAGCTGCGCATGCACGGTAGTGCGGTTTATGCACGCGTGCGAGCGAAGCGAGCGTGCGCATGCAAATTTTGCACGCGCGCGTGCACGCACATGCACGAAGAGAACCGGTAGCGAAGGTGGGTAGAACCCACCCCTGTACAGAATGCTGTGGTGCAGACAGTTATGTGCCATCCTAGAACAGCATATGTTACACCTCTGCTCCATGAGCTTCTTCACTGATTGCCAGATAGCTTCTGAGTCAATTCAAGTTGTTGGTTTTAACTTTTAAAATCCTTCATGGTAAAGGACTGGGCTGAGAGATCACCTCTCTCTAATTATTTCAGTCTGTCCCATTAGATTTTCCTGAGAAGGCATGCTGCAGGTACCGTCAGCTAAGGATCTACATTTTATGGATCCTAGGAGATATGTCTTCTCTGTCATGGTGCTCACCTTATGGATCATTCTTCCCCTCAAAATTAGATTCTCTCCTTCCCAGTGGTGGGTTGCTCCCAGTTTGGTCCGGTTCTATAGAATAGGTAGCGGTGACGCGGTGACGCTGTGATGCCACCGAACAGGTTCTATACTACCAGACCAAAGCCCTCCCCCCCCCGCGCACCCGTACTTACCTGTCCCTGTGCACAGCGCGCTAACGCAGGAAGCTTTTTTGAGCCTTTTTTTGTTCAAAAAAGCTTCTGCGCATGTGCAGGAGCACCAGTTTGGTGCGCGCATGCTTCAAGTGTGCGCGTGCCGAACGCACACTCTGCATGCGCCAACCACGCGCAGAGTGCGTGCACCTACAGAAACGGTAGGAAAGGTAAGTAGAACCCACCCCTGTTCCTTCCCTTTTGAAATTTTGGAAGATCCTCAACATCTGTAGCCTCCCTTATCTCAGATATGCTGAGATAATTCCATTGTTGAGGTGGCCATTTTTATTCTTTCTTTGTCTAGAGGTTTATTTCTTATTAAAGATGTTTATATTTATTTATATCTGTAGTTTTTATATCTGTGGTTTTTATATGTGCTTCCCAGAGTGGCTTTTGGTGAAATGGACAGCTATACAAATTTTATAAATTAATAAATTCAAAATACTATTTATAACTCATAGCATGAACCTTTAGTATTCAGCAATTCCTCCAAATTGTTATTCAAACCTTTTTTTTAATTTAATTCTTGATTGGGGAAATAAAGGAGCAAAGTCAGACCTTAGAGATTGGTGATATTATATCTTATATTCCAGCTTTGACAGCAATAAAATGGCAACTAGCCCTTATTAAACATTCTCTGACATGTACAATAGCCATGATTTTTATTGTACTAAGTTGTTCTGATGCTTCCAAATTGAACACTTTTTAAGTACATAACTTTTAAACATACATAACAAAAAATAGTTTTTAAAAAACCTGCCCCAAAATTTAGTTTGCTAATTTAGAAAATTTTGTTCATTTGGCTTAAATGCAGAAACAACTGACAAAAGATGTTTATTTTATTAGGCTAGCACAACTGGGCTGCCCACCAGGACAATAAGCAGTAGCTTGCTTCAGTATAAAGTTAAGAAGCAACGATTTTATTTGTTCTCCTTTATTGTTAGTAAGGTATTTGCAGTTGGCTTTTAAAATAAAGGAAAAATCCTGACCATAAATTGAGATGGTTGCTAAATTTTTTGGCATATCCAATTATTACTTATTCAGTGCCAAAAGTAAACAAACCCATATTAAAGACTCAAAGCATGACAATGGCCGCTGTCTTAAAGAGACTCAATTTAAATTAGGGAGTAACTGAAAATAAAATTAGACTTAATAGTTTTTTTAAAAAAACAACAACAACCCCTAAAAGGAATAATAAACTGTCTCCAGAAGGTCAGGCCTGGCTGAGGAAATGATATTTTTTCCTGTCTTCAGGCATACCTGATATCCTCTCTGTTCATTATTGCTAGATTTTATTTAATACATTTCAAAAGAATTCTGCAGACTTCATACATAGCAGAATTTCAGTTAAAATATGCTTGTTAAGCAGAGCTGAGCCAGGCACATACTGTAATGATCTATCACAAGATACCTTATTGTAGTACAAGAGATTATGAATTACTAAATTACGAGAGAGTATGCACCAAGACAAATTCCTTGTGTTGGCCAATAAAGAATTCTATTCTATTCTATTCTATTCTATTCTTTCTAGTAGAATGAAATAAGACTGTTGCTCTTTTGCTGTTTTACCTTTCTTTTTTATTTTTAATTGCTTTTTATTGAGCAAACAGTATAGGACAAATACTAGAAATGTTAAGTGCCAAGGGTCACTTTTGATATGAGCTAAGAAATAAATAAAAAAATAAAATAAAAGGAAGATAAACAACTAAAGCAAAAGCAATAAAAAATAGACCATATAAATGAAGAAACTTGTCAATATTTTAAATGTCTATATTGATATTTTTTTTGGCAAATAGCATTTGTATAGATGAGGAAAATGTATTTGAAGAAGTAGTAAATAGTTAATATCATTAATAAATTGTGTTCAACATTTGAAAAATATCCTCAGATGTTCACTCGTCCAAGGTTTTTCCCTTGTCAAAATTAAACGCAACAGCAATTTCCAATGCTTTTAAATAACACTGACATGAATAAAATTTGTCTTGAATTTCCCAATGTTTTGTGAAAATAGCAGGAATTCCATTAATTCCTTATATTGCATCACTTTATATGCTTTAGGGAAAAAGGCAATTAAAAAAATGCAAACATTTATGGCCAAAGATTGAAGATGATTTTCCCCATTTGTTCAAAAACATTTGACTATAATAAATAACTATTATAGTTAAATGTTATATAGTGTTTCTCTAGTGAAAGAAACGATGGCATTATGTTCCAATCCTCTTGCAATTTTACTGTAAAAGTTAAAAAACAAACATTTAGATCAGATAAAAATCAGAAAAAAAATATTTTTCTTTGGGGAACAACACATTAACCCATTACCTAACAGGAACGTTTAAATGTCCTAAAAATTTTTTTCTAACTTTCATTGGGTTAACATACATGGTTTTGAATAAGGAAGGAAAAAGTTTGAAGCACTGTTATAATTTCTTCAGCAATAGTGCAGAAGTGGTTTTCCATTGCCTGTATCCCTATAAAAATAAAGGTAAAGGTTTCTGCATCCACTTGTGTCCAACTCTAGGGAGCGGTGCTTATCTCCATTTCTTAGGGTGCCAACGTTGTCTGAAGACAGTTCTGTGGTCATGTGGTCAACATGATTATACACCAAAGTTCACAGAATGCTGTTACCTTCCCACCAAAGTGGTACCTATTTATCTACTCACATTTGCCTACTATTGAACTGCTAGGTAATGAGCTCACCCTGTTGCACAGTGCTTGGATCTCAAACCTGGACTGTCAGCTTTCCAGTTGATAAGCTCAACATCTTTAAACACTGAGCCATCATGCCCTTTATAATCTCCTTAATGGGAGATTATAAGACATTTATCCAGTGGTGAAATCCTCTGCCAAACACACACTGTGCACACATGTGTAGTATACACCAAACACACGCTGTGCACACGCACACACACATGCACAATACACTCCAAACACGCACTTTGCGTGGAAAAACAAGGCTTAAGAAGATAAGTAGAACAGTGAGGGGGAGGAACAGATGTGCCACACGAGTTAGATTTTCTAGAATGCAGGATTTCCTGCTTTCTAGCGAATATAAATCACATGGCACAGCTGATCGTTGGAAATACTGGTTTGGATGAACTAGTAGCTTTTTTTTTACTACCGGTTCCCCCGAACCATTACAGGTAGCATTTCACCCCTGTATATATCCTGTTTATCCTGTTATCCTTCAATTCCAGAGAAAATTGGCCAACTTCTGGAAACTATTGGAATAATCTAGATCAGCGAACATTTTTGCCATCGCGTGCAAAAGCAGGGGGAGTGTGGGGGAGGGGTTGTACGCATACCCACACCCATAATTCTATGAACCCTGCCCCCACACGTGCACATGATACCCCCTGTGCTCCCCCCCCCCCGGTTTTGGCACAGTGGCCCCGGTAGGCCTATTTTTTGCTCTCACCAGGCTTCAGAGCCTTTCTAGGAGCCAGGGGAGTAAAAACAGCATTCCCCCCCCCAGAGGCCCTCTGGAGGCTGAAAACAGCCCATTTGCCAACTTCTGATGGGACTGGTAGGCCCGTTTTTTGCTGTCCTCAGGCTCCAGAGCCTTTCTAGCAGCCTTGGGATGACCAAAATGGCCTCCCCCACCAGGGGTCTTCCGGAGGCCAGAAACTGCCCATTTGCCAACTTCCGGTGGGACTCCTAGAAAGACTCTGGAGGAGAGCAAACAACGGGCCTTCCCCAGCCCCACCAGGCCCTCTGGAGGTAGGAAACAGATTGTTTCCCTATTGCAGGTGGGCCCAGAAGGCCTGAAAATCAGCTGGCTGGCGCATACATGTGCGATGGATCTGAGCTTGCATGCCCACCAATATAGCTACGCGTGCCACCTGTGGCAAGCGTGCCATAGGTTCGCCATCATGGCTTTAGACTTATTGTATAAACTCTGCCGTATTCAACCATTAAATCAATAACTTCTTTTTGCCCAGTCCATAAATATCCAACATATTTATATTTCATAGTACAATTTCCATTATTTATGTACTTATGTCTAATATCAGGACACAAGTATATAAATCACAGGATTTGTGTCATGACACAACAATGCATGATGTTATGATTTATTCTTCTTGTCCCCTTGCATATCCTTATGGTCCGGTCATATCATAACAAAACAGTTCCAATCTTTGTTCTTTATGGCATTCATAACCCATAATAAAATTATATGTAGCCTATCTTCTGAGAATAGGTATGCATAACTGTACATGAAGATCTACATCCACATTTCAACTTTATACAAATGAAAAATTAAAACTTTGAAAATATCCCTATCTTCATCTGCAATAGAACTAATGTCATTCTACCTTTAGTATTTTCTATTTCAGCTTCATGACATATCAAATATTAAAATTTATGTGCATAGTATCAAGCATTAAATATAGCACCTGGATATATAACTAAAGGTAATCCATTAATGTCATAAACAACTAGGGCTACTGCAAATCAAAATGACCATGCCAGGAACATTGCATTAAAAGCATGAAGCTGCTATATAGTTAAGATTGAAAAGATTTTGGCTACAATGTTTTTTCCCATTTTCATCAATGACTCTGATATTATTTCAACCAATCACTTGCTTGTATAATAAAATGAACTCCATGAAATGTAGACAGGTTGATTGTATAATATTGATATTGATTGTATAATATTGATTCAGTATAATATTCACATGTGGAAAACAAAAATGTATTATGCTGTTGTTGTGATGTAGACATATAGACATCATTATAGACATACATTTTTATAAATAGATTTAAAAAAACTTTCCAAACTAGGCTGAGAGAGAGTGACTGGTCCAAAATTGCTCATCATCCAACCATCTTATGTGCCTTATGAGCCTAAGGGAGGACTGGAATCTGGCTTTGACCACTGCTAATCCAATACATCACATTGGCTTTATAATAGGAAGATTATTACAGGGATGTATGAGAGTTTCCTGGCAGATTAGACAAACGTATAGGAGGGTAAGAACACATTGGAAATCCAAGCAGTAAAAAGAGAAGTTTCCAGTTTTAAGGTGTCAAGGCAGACAAATGTGCTAAGCAAGAAAAAAACATCTAAAGATTCTTCTGTTTCTGACATATTTCCAAATAAATAAATGCAATCAAGACAAGTAGTAACAGCAATAGAAAACCATCAAGTTTATGAATGCTATCTGGTATGTTGTGTAGAGTGTAAAATGAGTAATTGCTTCCTTTCTGGACTGGAGCTGTGAGCTTACATTCAGTGCAAAGAGCAAGTAGCTTTTAGTGAATCAGGTTGTTTTCCTGGAAATCAATTGGTGATATGAGTTGAAAAAAACATTCAGAGGTACACTAGACACTATTCAGGTAACGTACATCTCTGCCAAAGGCAATGATGAATGATAGTCTCAGGGGCTATCACTCCCAATATAAGTGAAGTGATCTTTTAGAAGAAATGGATAACCACTACTTGTTCTCCATGAAGCACAGTAAACTGATGAAGCTGAGAAAACTTAATGCATAGATGAGCTAATGGTTTAGGGCAAAAAATTAGCAAACATTTGATTTGCTAGACACTGGAGAATATTTTGAGAGAACCATGATCTATCCAAAGTTGATTGGCTCTACTTCACAAGAATGAAAATTAACCTGCTAGTGCTGATCATTCAACAGAGCAGTATTTGAACTACCAGTACTTGAACTCTTCAGGAAATTTAAGATGAAATTGAGAATATTTGGTTCAGAAAGAAGATGAAAATATTTTTAACTGCCCCAAATAAAAACATAAAAGGGGAATATGTGAAAATAGATTAAGAGTTAATTTTTTTCTATCCAATATTACAGACATTATTATATATGTTTATGATGAACTCTTTAAATACCAACAAAGGGAAAATGTATTGTATATGAATTTATGGTTATAATCACAATAAGTTATCTAATGAAGATGAAACTATAGGAATAATAGAAAACAGGTTAGATTAGTTTTAAAAGCTATACAGCCATAAACACTATTGGCCAGCTATTAGAAAGCTTCTACCAGCTTGGCTAATATATAAAGAAAATGAGGACAGAGAGAATCTCTTAATAACAGTAATTGGAAATAAACAATAATTTGATGTTTTTTTTAAAAAAGTAGTTTACACAAAAGTCTTTGCTGAAAATATGCTTTTATCTTTACACAAATCCATGCTGGAATGGCACATGTACGTTGGAATGTGCCAGGTCAAATATATTCTCCTCATAGTTGCCATCACCACAAACAATGGAGCCATTCCTCGTGGTACAATTTTTAAGCTTATAAAATATAACAGCCAAAAGCTATGTTGAAATCACCAGTGTGTTGAAGAAGTATTCTACATATATTGCTCCATCTATTGTTCTACCACTTGATAGAAACTTATTTTCAAAGGAGAAGTTCCTACACTAATTTTGTTTACTAAATGGTCCACTTATATTTGGACTATTTTGCATTTTACACAATCATCTCTTTAACACCTTATGGTCTCCTTGCTTTGCTTACATTAAATCATACTAGAAGACATTGTAACCCACTTTTCTTATGGGGTTTGTAGCTAAAGGAGGAGGTACAAACTGGAAAAGTTCTGGAGAGATGTTTAACAAGAAGGAAGGAGAGAGAGAGAGAGAAAGAAGGAGGGAGGGAGGGAGGGAGGGAGGGAGTTAGGAAGAAGAAATATCATCACTTCTCTGCCAACTCTTGTTTATAAAATAAATTATCATCTAAAGCAACCAGAAAATGAGGTTAAAAGACAGCAGGTTGTTTTTTTTTTTTTTGCAAAGAAACATATGTTTGGGGAGAATGGAGAACAGATTTTGGATATGGCTGAATTGAAATATGGATTGAATTAAATATCCTTATTAGTCTTTGGTGAGAATAGATATCAGCATAAATATTATAAAATGGAAATAGTAACATTAAAACCAAACGATGCTTAGAAAATATAAAGACAGAAATTATGTGATATAAAAAGATTATTTGTTCTCATTTAAATGCTCAGTTATTGGGTACTGGTCAGTGATGGACGTGTGTCCAAATTATCTGTGAACTTGTGTCAGTGACTTGAGTGTCGTATGTGTTTTTTGTGCCCACTACCTTATCAGCAGAGCTTGCCAGGAATTGTTTTAGGATAGGAGCTAGACATACATTGCTCTCATCAGGGAGAGTGCCCCCCAAATAGTACCCTGGGATTAGGGAAGTGTTGTCAGTAAGAACCTTTTTCTCTGGAATTGTCAGTTTCTGGAACAAAGAGGTTAATATACAGATTGTGGATTGTGTGATAATCCACAATCTTGATAATTCTGTTCAAATATGGGAACTGTGCCGTAACTGCTGTTAGAAACCTAACCATTTGGAGGCAACCTGAAGATATTAGGATGGCCATCGATATTTTGTCCCTCCATGCATAGATACATAAAACATTATTGTGGGAAAATGATTCAAAAGACTGGCCTCAGGTAAGAAAATTCATTGTTCATTGATTTTAGCCAAGAAGAACAAGTAGAATATAGACCTTTACATTCTGTACATATATTCTGTACATAATATCTTTTGACAAAACAGCTATCAGGAGAATTATGTAGCTAACAAATAAAGATCCAATGATGCTGCAAGAAAAATGCTCATGGCATGCTGAAATTTAAATGATATAGCTTCATTAAATGTTTCCCATATATGATTACTGATATTCTTCATAAATCAGGGGTTTCAAATTTGTGATGGGCCTGCAGGGTGCTTAGATATGGTCCGTGGGGCTGACCTGGAAACAGCAAAGGATGAGCCCATGGTGCCTCTGTCAGTGAAAACGGAGTTCTGTTTCGCTGGTAGAGAGCTTCAGGAGGTTCTTGGGGCAGAACATGCAGGCCACCACAGGTGCCCCTGACATGAGTGACACCAAACTGCCTCACCACCATGACCACGCCCCCCAGCCCTTTGTCAAATACAACCCTGATGCAGTCCTCAATGAAATTGAGTTTGACACTCCTGCCATAGATGTTAATAATTAATTTAATAAAGATTTGACATGTATTTTGGGACAAGAAAAAATGTCATAATATCTATAAACTTTGACAATGATAGAGATAATACAGTTATTGTAACCTGGCATGTGTATCATTTCCAATTAATATGCACATTTAATTTTCATACTGAAACAAATGTTAAATGCTTCTAAATCAGTTATGTAATTCATGGAAAAGTAAACATTACAGTAGTTACAATCTACTGTATTTAAAAAGTGATTTTAAGCCTGGTTTCACTAAAGTTGTTCTTCTGAAATTATTTCCTAAATTGGAATGTTACACAAGTGAATTTGGCCTTGCTTGAACCAACACGTCGTAGCTGTGTTATTTTCAGAATTGCCATATTTGGACTGCAAAAATCAGGATGATCACTCTTCCTTGACCTCCAGTGTTCTGAATTTCTGCAGCCCAGATTTGTTAATCTGCTTATTTGGTTATATGAGCAGTAAGTATCAGGACCAAACATATAGTATGCATTCAGATAATCCCCAATTTAATCCACTGTATTTCCTGATAATAGCAAGAAAGTCTTCTGTCTGAAATCCTTATCGTTTTCTGCTATTCATTACAGAATATTCTCACTCTGTATTGTAGCCTCCTTGGCTTCTGAGTTTCTTCCTATCAATATAAACTGAGTGGCAGTTTTTGGAAAGAAATAGAAAGAGACAATTATTTTTCTCCCAGTCAAGCTATATATTATCCCCAGTATGTATCACTACTTTTATCTGCCCTGCTCCTTTCATGGAAGGAAGGGTAGGAAGAGAAAAACCCTGATTGAATCCTTATAGAAGCCAATGAAATTCACTGTCCCCATGCAATTAGTGTTAGTATGGACTACATTTTGACAAGCTAGTTATTCAAAGTACTATCTTGCTTGACTTATAGGATTAAACTTTGTATGACCTCAACCTTACACTAAGGTTTTCTCTAAGCATGCCTTTGGTGTGATTATTTTGCTTCAGAATCTCTTTTGACATTTGTTTTAAAACTTTTGAGATGCTTTTCCCCGTGTCTAATGGAATAGCGTTACTGAAATATTCAAGCTACAAGATATCCTTTTTAGTTTGTAAGAATATTTCCCAGGGACTGATGGGAAATGGAATTCCTGGCTCTGCTGTCTACCACTTTGCATCAATATGAATAATGGAAAAGGAAAAATAAAATCGTATTATGTCCCATATGCTACTGTTAATTATTGCAAATAATTATTTTCTAGAGGAGAAGGCGAAGGAGTTTATGGATGATCTTCTATCTTATAATTACTGCTGGTTGATCAAGGTTCAGTGATGGCTTGATCAGATTTTTGTTTTGGTCTGCTGAATTAAAATAATTTCTCTGTGTTAGTTTTTAAATAGATACACAGTTTTATTCAAACCTAAGATCTGCTGGTTGTTTAACTGCATTTTCATCTATAATTACTAAGACATCAGACATCGTTTTGACAGCTGTGAGACTAATTAGTTAATTGCTGTGTTAAAACTTTGGTCTGATCCAATAGGACTCTTCTTCTAATAGATATATTAAAAAATGGTCACAAAGTAGCTAAAAGTAATCTTTTCTTACTTTTAAAGTCAACAAACTCAACGAAGTTCTGAAACAGAAAAATTGAAATACATGGAGGACTGTTTGTTTTTGGAGGTTTGGGAGGATTTGTTATGGTTTGATGGTTTTTGATACTTTTAAATTTGTTTACTGTTGTTTTGTGGACCATCCAGGTTTATGGTATGTAGGAAGGGTGGACTTTTTAAATAATTAAATAAATAATTTAAACAATTAAGTAATTTATGATAATTGCATGATGGCAGAAATTGCAACAAAAAAAATTGCAGCAATTCAGTTAACTGGATTTTGGTTAATTATGGAATCCCTGCTCTTCCCCCATATTCTATTAAACATTAGGTGGAACACTGTCTGGTACACATCACATGAAACTTTATGCCCACAAACACCACACTGGACACTTTAGTCCAAAGCTGCTTTCTCTGTTGAAGACAAAGATTCTGGTTGTCACATGTTTTTGAGAAAAGGCCAAACCAGCAATGATGATTCTCAACATTCAGTTTCGAGAAACACTAATCTTATCCTTATCTTTACCCTTACCCTTATGGTATACTTATTCTTTACATAAGTTGACTCTATCCAAATCTATGCTTACTTCATTTAAGTCAAGAGGAGTCAGTTGCCAATAAATCTTTCTAGAATTTTAAGTTTATATAGAGAACATAGCTGAGTTTGGGTCTTTTTGGACTCCATAGAAACTAGTTTAGGCATAATAATGAGCATATCCTCTTTTATTTTCCCTTCCAAAAATCCTCTACAGAGATAAGAAAGCAATACTTCAATAATTTAGTCTCCATTTAGCCAGGTTGGTTAAATGGAAGAAAAGAGGAAGAAGGGGCCAGAAAAAATGAAAACATTTAAAGAAGATCTGGAAAGCAGCCAGTAGCAGAGAGGTCAGAGGCCTCTGCAGGATAGTAAAAAATGTCAAGATAATTCCCCTGATCAAAGTCTGTTTCTTTTTTACTTATGTATTACATGCAACACATGTCCAGGAGGGGGAAAAAAACCATGGTTCAGTTGTTTGAATATGAACACACATATACACACATACCCCATGGACAACTCTGAGTTCTGGTAGAAGTCAGAAGACCAGCTGTAAAAAGAACATGAAAAGAAAGCAAAAATAATAGAAAAATAGGAGAAAATAAGAGACCCGGGGACAAAGGATAAATGAATCAGCAAGAAACTTTACAAGACTCCAATATAGAATAAATACCAGACATTAAATCTGGGTGTCCTTCAGCTTCAGCTTGTATCCTGCTCCCAATAAACCAAATTTTTATTTGGGGGACAATGATTTATTTCTAATGCCCTTTCACACATACACAAGCACACACACAAAAGTGCTGCCATTTCATACCAGGAGCTTCTTTGGAGCAGATCCAAAACTCTTATCTAACATTGCCCCAGAGACATTTTGTGAAACTTTATATGTCTGTGTTTATCTCCTTTTCATTTTGGACTTTACATTTTATTTCATTGTTTTTTAAAAATGTACATTTGCAAATTCATTCTGTTTTTAAAATAAGCTCAGTTGTATTTCTCTGGATTAATTTTCATGTTTTATTTGTACTGTATTTAAATGTATTCAGTGCTGTGTTTAAATTGTTATATTTAAATTGTTTTTATATTTACAGTGAATGTTTAATTCGTCTTAGTTGGAGAAAAAGAAGCTTTGTTAACAGAGCTCTAAATCAATAATGGCTGCATGCCTTAAAGGGATACATGATTTTCATATCTTGGTATAAAAATAATATTTTGTTTTTCCACTGGCAATACCTGCATTCATTCACACAAGGTCCTGACTCAGGTTAAGAGTTCAAGAAGATTTCTAAGGCAATCTGAAAATGAATGTTACAAAATTAAAAGAAATCTCTTACAGTTCTGTTGAAATTAACAAGTAAGATAGCAAAATAAATAAATAAATAAATAAATGGATTGCAGGAATCAGATCAGGACAATGAACAGCAAGATCCCCTGAGAATTTTAGCCTTTCTTAAATTAGTATTATATAAAACAGTAATAATCCTATAGTGTGAAAATATACAGAAGTGTTTGGGAGGTGATATAGTCTGTCTCATAAAATCATCAGAATTTGTGATAAAATGTACTGTAAACAAATTTGCCACCAAAATAGTCAAAGTAAATCCAATAGTTTTTGCCTGATACATCACATTTTAAAGGCAGCCATGTATCTTGCCTCAACATTTTACAAAATAATAAAAAAAAATTCTGTTCTACAATTATCTCCACCTCATCTCCACCTCTATAACTGTCTGGTTTGGTTCTGCAACCCAACAAGACAGACACAGACTTCAGAGGATAATTAGA
>JANHFM010003271.1:124236-146343 GCA_032468115.1 Grayia smithii
AGGGGAGGGGGGTTTGTATGTGTGGGAAAACTGTACTGTAAAACTTTTTAATAAAAAAGAAAAGGAAAAAAAAGAAAAGGGTCGAGGACCATTTTTTCCCCCTATGAGTTAATAGGAAAAAGGACCAGTTTGTAAAAGTCTGAAAAATTTCAGCCATTTTCAAAATGATTCAAGATATTAGAGGATAAACTTACTTATTACAGATCGGCGCGAATGTCAGAGTTAGAATGTTTGCAACAAAATTGTTTCCTTAATCTTCATTTACTTTATGGAACATCCCAAAATACATTAAATGGCACCAATTAAGCTTCAAGGAACATTCCGAATGCTAGACTAGTTGAGTTCACTCAACAGAGAAACTTAAATCGCACTGTGACCAAATAAAGTCTCTCGATTCAAACAGAATGATAAACAATTATGTTTGTATTATCCAAAACATTTTGTTTGCTGCAGGTTATCTGGTGTAAATGCAGATATGGCTTCCCAGTAAGGTGTCAGGGTTCTGATGGACACCTTAATTAAATCATGAGCCTTGAGCCATGCTTCAAAAGAAATCCAATTATTTATTAGGAACTTCATCTTGGCACATTCCCAAGTGAAGCCAACTCTGTCCCCACATAATTTATGCCCCAATCATGACACTGTTTCCCCCCTCCCCCCAGGGCATGTCATCAATCACATTTGCCAACAGAGCAATTTTGCGGGTTGTAGAGATCACTCCCCTCTGTCTGCTGTAGGTAACCCTGGGAGACAGCCTTGAAAAAGATAAGACTTGAATGTACATCTGTCTTTGGCTACCATGCTGTTTTGTCAGTTTCACATCCCCCTTCCCTATGGCAACTCGAGAGCAGGCCACGGATGCTTTGCGAGTTGTCATAAGGATTATACTCCCTTGAGATGCTAAGTTTTTTTTTAATTCCATTGTGAGAAACTTTAAAATCTTCTGGATTGTTGTATATATTTGTATCTGTAATGTTCTAGCTGTTTTATATGTTCACTGAATAAGACAATACGGCCAACTTCTCATTAGGTGGCCAAAGTATTTGAGTTTCATCTTCAGGATCTGGCCTTCTAAAGAGCAGTCAGGGTTAATCTCCTCTAGAACTAACTGGTTTGTTCGCCTTGCAGTCCAAGGGATTCACAAGAGTCTTCTCCAGCACCAGAGTTCATATGGTCCAACTTTCACAGCCATACGTTGCAACTGGGAAAACCATAGCCTTGACTATACGCACTTTTCTTGGCAGGGTGATCTCTCTGCTTTTTAGTAAGCTATCTAGATATGCCATAGCTTTCCTCCCCAGGAGCAAGATAGCACTATCTCATAAGATATGGAGGAAAACTGTATGAAATGTATGATAACAAACTGCATATGGTGGCAACACCTTAAAAACTAATCACTTTTATTAGGCCATGACTTTTCACAAAAGCTCATGTCCTACGAAAGTTGATCAGTCTTGAAGGTGCTATTAGACCCCATGTGTAGCTAGAGATAATGGGAGGATCCAAGTAAAATTGATAAAATATATGATCCAGATTAGGGGTGGGGTCTACTTACCTTTACTACCAGTTCTCTTCATGCACGCGCTTTGCGCATGATCAGCGTGTGCACGTGAGCAAAGCAAGCGTGCGCACCGAACGTGTGCTCTGCACCTGCGCACTAACTACTCTCCTTGGAAAAAAAACTCAAAACAAGCACTCTGCGCTTGCGCAGAGCAGAGAAACGTAAGTACGGGCATGCGGGTGGGCCCAGCTCCTGCCCGCGGAGAACCGGTTCAGTGACATCACACCGTCACTGCTACCGGATCGCACAAACCGGGCCAAACTAGGAGCAACCCACCACTGATCCAGATGACATATAAGATGGGAGATCCATGGCTGGATCTGATTTTGTCACAATCAAGAAGTAGTTCAGATTTGACTGGATTGTTGCAATGAGTGGTGATGAATATGGGTGGTGAATATTAAATCCCCCCCCTCCATTTCCTTAAGTTAATTGACTCACTCACATTGGTAGTAATTCTGCAGGAATTTTATACATGAGACTTCCATATGACAAGTAGTCTGAGCCTAGTACAAAATAGTTTAGTGCAAGATCGGAAGATGTGGAGAGAGCTGGCCCATAGAATCGCCAAGAGATGAACTCAACTGAATGAATAACATCATCAGCATAAATTAGTTATTTTAGCCACTGGGGTTGCTTTAGTAGGAAAGTTGTTGTAGAATAAAGTTGCTGATTAAACCTGTTGAATTACAACAGATAGAGATAGCTGGATAGATGGGTGGGTGAGTGGATGAGTGCATAAACAGACAGACGGACAAACAGACAGATAGATTAGATAGATAGATGATAGGTAGACAGATGATAGGTAAATAAATAATGGGTAGGTAGATAGATAGATGATAGAACATTTTTATCTCACTTTTTAATTATTTTTTAAATAAATAACTCAAGGAGGAATGTTACGCTTCACCTCAAATCTGATCATTGTCATAAATTGTAAATAAATAAATAAATCATTGTATTTCCTATTTATTTATTTTAGGTTACTTGGGTTAATCCTCATGTTAGCTTATCATTGGTATTTTCAGTTAATTATATAAAATAGGCAGCTGACTATTCATGAGGTAATGAGGTTCATGAGGTAAAAGGACTGAGCTGGTGACAGTATGAATGAATAGAAGATGCAGTTATGAGAGATTGAAGGACTAAGGTCATATACAAAAAACTTGGCATATAATAGGTGCCACCATAACAATATCCAAGAGTCTTTTCCAGTGAGAAAGAACCACCTTTCAGTCCCTTGCATCTTTAATCTTCCTGAAAGTGCCTTCTTCGAATACCATAAAGTGCTATATAAAAATTATATCGTATTCAATAAAAATTAAATGGTGAAACATGAAATCCATTCATTTATTTGACAAGCTGCTCATGGATGAAGAATCTTTTGATTATTTTTGCTAACCATATAGATTTACTTTGTATATAAAAAAAAACTTGCTGTAAAAGACCGGAGCGAGGAATTCCATCAAGTTGATTGCTGTCAAATGTTAGTTTTAAAGTGATTGCAGCGCAAAGAAGTAGCTGTTAAACTACAAAAGCCACGTTTAATTTCTAAGATTACCTCCCAAAATGGCATCTGGTGAATGAAGTTCAAGGGAAAGTGTAGAACCTAATTTATGCAAATGGTTCATAATGAAGTTAATCAGCCCATTATTGGTATGTTGACAATTGCCAGGCAGAGAAATAGTAATTTCATTAAGTCCATCTTTTCTAGACTGACATTTCAACACATTTTCTACTAATTTTGTTCCTAACCTTTCTCCATTAAACTAGAGGAGAAATGGGCATGATCCAGCTCCTAATGAAAGAGTTATACAGGCTTACAGTCATTAACAGGATATGGAAATCACAATGCCATGGTTTGCTTTTCACTGTTCACTGAATAAACAATAAGCTGAATTCAGTCATTACATTAAGCCCAAACTCATTATTCACAAGTCAATGTGGCTGGTTTTAGATAAATCATCATCAGTTAACAACCCCATAATCCTTTGCTGGGTGGAGTCTAGGCAACTGAATGAAGCTAGCAGAGCATTTTAATGGTCCGATGCCCTTCCTGTCGCCAATGCAGAGCTTTATTCAGCAGATATATTCTCATTGTGCCCAGAGAAAGAAATATCTTCCTCTACCCAGGTAGGTAGATATAAGTGAATAAGCAAAAACAAAATAAATTGCATTCCATTTTAGCATGAAATCATTAAAATAAATCTTTAAAACTAAAGTAAGCTCTAACTTTAGCTATTACTGTCATGAAACAAGCTAGGCAGCAACAATCTTTCTCAAACAGATGTCCATTTACAACAGCAATCAGTGGAAAATCAGAAATATGTTTTAGTATGATGATGAAAAGAGGTGGGGGGGGCGGGTTTGGTCCAAAATATGCCTCAAGAAGAATTGTACTGAAATACAATTTGACAGATCTTGGGAATGGTGCCATTTCTTCCCACTTTCTGAAATACAAAAATTTCATAAAAGGGAATTGCTGTAGTAATTGTGGCTGCCCTCCTCAGGGTACCATCCATCAGACAATGTCGGCGGGTGGTGCCCAGGGTGAGGGCATTCTCTGTGAGCGCACCCGCTCTCTGGAACAAGCTTCCCACCGACCTCCGGACCTCGCCTGACCTCCGCTCCTTTCGCCGCGATCTGAAGACGTGGCTTTTTAACCAAACCGGCTGATGTAGTTGATTTTACAGTTCTAACTTTTTATTGTATTTTACATTTTTATGGTTTTTATTGGGGTAGTGTAATTATCGCATTTATTTTAATTCTGTTTTTAATCTATTGTTATGTTTTTTATCTGTGAGCCGCGCCGAGTCCTTCGGGAGATGGTGCGGCATATAAATGCGATAAATAAATAAATAAATAAATAAATAAATAAATAAATAAATAATGAAAATGCTGTGTTTGAATGCAAATGTTCATGGATAGTATTTGTGTCATGACATCATGATGCCTTTGGGCATAATTATAATTAAAAAATCTCTATGGTGAAGATATGACCTCTCCTTGCTTCTGTTTAGCTGGGAAGAAAAACAAAATCTTTATTTTTATTTTCTCCTATTTTTGGCTTGTTACTTTTTAAAAGAAACTTGACTTAGGTGCTAAACATGTCTGCAGTATGAGGTTTTTTTTTATTTTAACAATTTTGAATTTATTTTAACTAATGATAAAATTTTACTTCCTTGTTTGCTTCCTTGTTTGTTTCTACCAGTATCAAGTACTCGGGGAATGTGAAAATTAATATTAATCCCCATATCTGATTCCACAGATGGAGAGAATTAAGAATTAAGCCTCAGTTTCAGAAAGATTTGGGTATGTGCTGTGACTTCTAGATTTAACATTATATGCCAATTAGATATTAGCCTCTTCCATCTCTCCTTGGTGGCCACTACAGACATCTGCAGCAAGCCAGAGCAAATGGCCATGTGACCACAGTGACATCATCATGTAAATTCCAACTTCAGATACTTACTCTCAAGAAGTCATGGGATTTCTACTGAAAAGTCAAGATATAGATTACGTCATTTGCCCCCTCTTTGTCCTCCATGCAGAAACTTATGGTGGAGTGAGAATATGATTCCTTTGTGGCTCTTGTAATATTTCCCAAGCATTTGCAGATCACAGTTTGGGTTTTATAATCCCTTATATATCACAGAAAGGCAGTGCATCATTCATTAGGTTGAATATAGTTCTTTAACTATATTTTGTTTTCATTTCATCTTCTAGTGATATGGAGTTCTATGGGTAGTCCTTGACTTACAATCATTTGTTAAGTGACCAAAGTTACAACGGCACTTATGTCAGTTGCAGCATCCCCATGGTCACCTGATCAAAATTCAGACTCTTGGCAACTGTCATGTATTTATGACAGTTGCAGGGTCCCAGGGTCTCATAACCATCTTTTGAGACCTTCTGACAAGTAAAGTTAATGGGGAAGCCAGATTCACTTAACAATCATGTTAACAACTGCAGCAGTAGTGGGATTCAAATCCCGATGCTACCGGTTCGCTATTGGGAACGCACGAGTGCATGGCACTTCTGCGCATGCGCAGAGCATTTTTGATGACATCTGGGTGGGTGGGCGGAACCTCCCACTGCTGCCACCACTACCAGTTCACCCAAACCAGGGCGAACCAGTAGCAACCCACCCTGAACTGCAGTGATTCACTTAACAACTCTTGCAGGAAAGGTTGTAAAATGGGGCAAAACTCACTTAGCAAGTGTCTTGCTTAGCAACAGAAATTTCTGCCATTAACTTTACAGTTTGTCCCATTTCTTTTTTGAAACCAAAAATGCTTCATCTCCTTGTTTCAGTAACTTTGAAGGCCTTTCTCCATTGCTGAGTTAGTGCTATTCCACCCATTGTTAAGTCAGCAGAAAACTCTACTGTATGACACTTGCTGCCCTCTAGTACCAATCATTGCTGTATCTGGTCTGAGTCACTGCCATCCATGTGATAGGCAAAAAGATGGGTTGAGAGCTTCAGATTTGCCAGTCTCCTCTTCGTCTTGTCATCAGCCACTGGGATGAATGCACCAGTCACAAAGCTCAGCAAGAATGGGGAATAAATGCTGCAGCCTCTGCCTATTAGGTTTCTTCCTGGGTTTTTTTTTTTCATCTTACATCTCATTCTGCTGAAATTTGAGTTTGAGGAAGTTTAAACAAAGCAAGCAAACAAATATGCTGGAGATACGAAGGAAGCTCAGTCATAGCTCAGCACTTTTATTTAACATTTCTCTTCCCCTCCCACCTACATTTTTTTATATGCCCAATGAATGTCAACTTCCAGATGTGTTCACCTAGTATTAGAAATGATAATTTTGATATTTCTGTGTTAAGCTACTTCAGCCTGTTACATTATTTTTTTATGACATAATTTAATAGTGAACCCTAATCCTAACTGTTTCACTATGCCCCTTTTCTGACGTTTCATCAGAAATATCATTGAGTGGGCCATTGAATGATTTAAATTAGCAGTCAGTTTTACCTTGCTTTTTTCCCTACTTTCTTCGTGCTACACTATTTTTAAAAATAAGGTATATGGGTTATTAAAAAAAAATACTGCCAGCTTTTGTTAGTAATTCTGATGGATTATTAGCATAGCATTGCTATACCCAGTTCTTTTTAGAGAGAGAAAAGTAGAATGGAAGCAGAAAAGGCTGAGCAAGGACCAGAGGATGGGTGGGGTGCCTGCATCACCTTGAAAAGACTAATATATGTTTTACTAAGAATCTATCCAGCATTGGTAATTCCCCAGGGTTTTGTAACTGATGTATGGGACAGGAATGAAATATGCATGTCAACATCATTATACAATTATCTTACTTAATACTTGTGTCTGATATCAGGCACTGAATAATGGGGTAACATTTGTAGGTAAGGTTAGTGAACATACAAGTCAAGATCTTGTCATCATCACAGTTTGGTGTAGGTGCCATTGATCAACTGACATTGCCTCAAATTAAATCCCTGATGAAGCATTACAGATGCATACCTCATAGCTCCATTGGATGCTATCAGGTTAAGGAGGAAGAAGCTATTTTAATACCAATGCAGCTAAGCATGCCTTAAGCCCAATCTCACTCACAGTTGAAAAAGAGATGGAACTGGATGCCATTGGTCAAATATACCTTAGTGGAATGTCCATTAAGCAGAGGTGAACTAGATAATGTCTGAACATAATTTCAAACCTGTGATTCTATGAAGATGACACCATAGGGTGATGTCATGCAGATACATGACATCTCCCAGAAAAAAGATGTTCTCAGAAGTAACATAAAAGAAAATTCTTGTATTTGGACTGTTGGAATTAGTTACCAGGCCATATGTTAAAGTGGATATACAGGCCAAGCATTTTTTCTTCTTTTGTAATATATTTGCATAGGCATGGCAACATAAAGTATATAGTATAAATAATGTATATTTCTGTTTTTGTGTGTTTCCAAAAATAGTGGAAGTTTTTTATTGCAGTTATCACCTGCATGAGATAATTATCCCATTTTCTATGTGCAGGTATTATTTGTCACAGTATGAATGTTCATAGACTGGAATAGACATGGCAAAGGTCAGCCAATGGGGACTGTTTGGGAACTGAAACATAGTATTTGTTTGTATGAGACCATAAGAGACAGTTAGGAGTCTGGGCGTGGCTTAGACTTGCTTAACTGTATATAAGAGTTGGTTTGGCCTCTGTAATACATGCCTCTGTACAATATATACCCTCTGTATCTCTACTCTGTAATGACTTGCTTCTATGAATATTGCTTCTGTGTTCATGATTTTGTATGCTAGTTTCTGCTGTATGGTATTGTATATAAAGAAGTTGCTTATGTATTTGAACCCTGCTGAAGTTCATTTACTTGTCTGCTGGTCGGATGTGCTGCACAAAATCTGGCATTATTTACTTGTTGAACTTCAAGCCATTAATCTTATATTTGTGACTTGTTCATCATCTCTTGGATAAAAATCGTTGTCCTAAGAAGTATGTGTACTTATGTATTTGAAAAGCGTTGCAGTGGGGAAATGGGAGGATTGTTCGTTTTATTTGGAAATAAATTAGAAACAGGTAAAAGAGCACAAAATAGAAAATTTATTGAAAAATAAATAGAAACACTTCATCTCTTAAAAAGATGCAGATTATTCCAAAATATTGTTTATTCTGTCACATTTATGTGCACTATTCCAACTCCTTCTTCAGTTGCAAGATAATTTAATCCAAGTCTGATTTAAAAATAAAGAACCACTAAGAAAAAAAGATCAGGGGTCTTGAATGTGCTCATATTTATGGCCAGTTTGCACCTATAAATATAAATCAGTTATGTAAATTCTGTTCAAATCTGAAACCTGTAATGTCTCCTTTTTTTTTGTGGTGATGGTAGTTTCTTTTTCAGGTTGTACTGAAGTGGCTATCTTACATGCTTAGCTTACATATTTAAACATGATGTCCATTCAAACAAGCAACATTGGCAAATAAATTATCAATACTTTATTGAAGAGGATCATGAGCCAGCTTTTTGAAGCGCCCCGTTTTAATCTGGTTTAGAAACAGCCATGTCATTTCAGTTGTCAGATGCAACTTTGCTGTTTGAGATATCATTTTTTGCAAAAGGGTGGGAAAACTATACGAGTCTCCTAATTCAAAGCATCAATCACCAAAAAAATGAACATAACCTAATGTCACTGCTGAATCAGGCCATCAATTTATTGTTTTGTAAAAGCAATCAGCAAGCTATCAAGCAATAAAATGTATGAGATAAGTGCTCCTTTCGAGACAGCTTAGCTATTGACAATGATATACTGATGCACAAGCCCAACTATTTTCCAGCCTGGTGTTCCTATTACTTGTTAAAACCAGAATGTCGTGGAACAGATGTGAAATATGTTTCTTATTATTATGGAGCAATTTAGTATGTTTAATAGCCTTGTATGCCACTTAGGCTTGCTGTCTTATTTAATAAGGTTATATTTCTACATTTTTTGTTCTTGTTTTCTTCTTGTTGTTTTTTTTTCTTTCCTCCCCTTCGATTTGCTTGGGGAGAGTGCAACCAGTTTGCACTCAATTTTCCGAGACACGTTGAGCACCTGGGCACTTTTTTTTTTACTTGTTTGTTTTCAGCTGCTTATTAGGGAAGTGCAGGATGTTTCAGTGGAATTGCAGAGCCAGTGATATACTGTCACTTCCTGCTATGAGAGCAGATATTTTACAGCATGTTAACAAGGTACACTGGCTACATACACTATTGGAATGTAATAGGCAAGGCCTTTTCCTCCCCTTGTTTGTGCTGATAATAAAAAGGCACACCAACACATATACATACATAAAAAGCCTTTGAATCAAGTAAGTTAATTGTGTATATGGATGAATGTAAGAACCTTCCCCTACACACACACATACTTTACAAGTTCTTAAATCTCTTGTCATATTCATGTAATTTGGGGCCAGCAAGCCTGACATGGCCTCAGGGACAATGGATAAGTGCAAATAAAATTTTCATTTTTAATGAAGCAGCTCAGCTTTTGACAGAAAACCAAAGCATCTTTAACAAAATCACTACGGCTTCTGTTCTGTACTAATATTTCTTTGCTGACTATCTTAAAGCTTATTCCAGAGCATTTTCCCCAGTAGCTTGCTATATCAATACATGATAAAACCAGAAGATATACACTAGATTTTATTTAAGTCAATCTGCCTTAAAAAAAAATCCTCTATTAAAATGTATTTTAATCAAATGTGTGTTCTGAGATATTCTAGGCTGAATCTACCCAGAACCTCTTCCTAAAGTTAGGTATCCAATCTTCGTTTTTTGTTTCCTCCTAGCATAATTCCAGGTTTTTCTTCGGCTACTTCATTTCCTGAAACTGCTAAGGAAGTTTTTTTTAAAAAAACCAGGATCTATGACCAAGAAGGTTATCTCAACTAATGCCGAATTTACTTCTAAATTCCAGGATTACCTAATCACTGCCAAAAACATCATGTGACCTCAGGGAATGTGACTCCAATTGAAACCTAGGGTGATTTTAGCTCATGGCCACCTCTATAGAGGGTAACTGAGGTGCCGATATGAAACTGACCAAAAAACAATCCAGCCATTGGACAAGAGTGATGATAGCAATAGCATTTAGACTTATATACCACTTCACAGTGCTTTTACAGCCCTCTCTAAGTGGTTTACAGAGTTAGCATTTTGCCCCCAACAATCTGGGTCCTCATTATACCAACCTCGGAAAGATGGAAGGCTGAGTCAACCTTGAGCCTGATGAGATTCAAACTGCCAAATTGCAGGCAGCCAGCAAGCAGCAGAAGTAGCCTGCAGTACTGCATTCTAACCACCGTGCCACCACAGCCTTGTGTTGTCCATCTTCAGATCTAACCTATCCTACTCATATGTATTGGGTCGTACCTGATCTGGGGCAGTTCATGGTCTCAATGTTAACAATAAAATATTGAATAACATAAACTACATCCAAAGTCAGAAGTATCTTTCACATGCATATACTGTCCCTCTAAAAGGACTAATGGACTAATGGAAGATTTTTTCTGCGAGTTTATCTTTCAGAAACAGACTGTTTTACAGCTGTTACCATGCCTAAATGATGGAGTGGCAGGGCATTTTACCAATCTGCTCTAAGAGATGTTGGTATCAGATCTAGTTCTTTTTCCTTTTAATAATGAAAAGGAAAAAAATAGTTGAACCAAATTATTTGGAAAAATAAGGTGGACCACATCTGATTTAGAATAAAAGCATTTTGGCAAAAAGCATCCTCCTCCAATGACCACCAGAGTGATTTATTTTTCTAAAAAAGAAAAGTGGAAAAATAAAAAGTTGCCCTCACAGTCTCTTTCTACGAGTAAGTAAAGTAAGGCCATACTCTGTACTCTCCTGGATTTTTAAAGGGGATTGAACAGTAGCCAGGATTTGCTTCTGTTGCAAATTCTCTCATAGGTGAAATCTACTTCTACCATGTAGATAGAATTCTTCTATAGCCTTAATGAAGTTATAAAAGAAGACTGCGTAAGGACACTCTCTTTTATATATAAGGAAGCATTCCATATGATTGAAGATCTCACTTGTACAATGGTTTCCTCACTCTGTATCATATCAAAGTAGTGTATGATGACAGTAATTAAGTCAGCTTGGTGTATCTTTTCATTTTTAACTCCTGGAACATTTTAAATTTCTGTATTCTTGTCAAATGAACTGAATTGCTATTTCTCATGCACAAGTCTCTTAAGAGAATTAAAAAAAAAAAAAGCAAAAGGGTACACAAAAATAATGTAAGACGTTTGTGCAATAAATAGTGGCAACATCAACAACAAAATACTAAAACAGCAAGCTTCAAAACAGTTTCCTTTCCCTAGAGATACACTCACTCTCCAGAAGTCTTCTGTGAGCTGCTCAGTTCAGATCTCTGGCAAGAACAATCTGTTCAAATCTTCAGTGTGGGAAGGAAGAGAAAGATAAAAGCAACAGTGTCTAAAAAGATAAAAGGGAAATGGGGAATTTTCAAGAAAAAAATGGCCACAATCACTGTGGAATCTGGGCCTTTCTAACCACAATTGACCTATGTTCCCCATAGATTACTTCTAAAAGAACTTGGTTCTTAGAGGAGAAAAATGCCCTTTCTTGGTTGATGATAATTTCCTCAGCTTTCAGAAAACTGAAAAAGTTGCTTTACATTTTGAAGAGTATAAACAAATTAAATTAACAAATAAAATTAAATTGTTAGAGCAGCTAGTTTTTACAGGAGGCTTATGGAAGTACCTACTTATAGGCGAAAACCAGGCTGAGGTAGAAGGCAAAGTTAAATATGTCATTTAATATGTCATTGCCACAAGACACTCAAGTCCAGCCCCTGTGGATTCCATTGACTCTTATCTAGCACCAATTCAGTTTTGGCCATTAGTTGACTAGATTCTTATGTATAGATAGCAAGAATAAACCCTTTTGCACTTTGAATTCAACAAATATTCCTGGTTATTTGTGCTTGACACTACTTTAAAAGTTGCTTTAAATTAACTCACGGCTGGTGTGCCAATGTGTAAGCATTTCAACTCCTGCACATTACAGATCATTTCTTTCAAAGGATTTGTGCAGCTCAATTAAGCCACAGTAACACTGCATAGGTATGAATAATTGGTTTTTGGCTATAATTTTTAGTAGTTGATTATGTGAATTAGACTCCACACATATTGTTTGCTTAAGTAGTACTAGTTTCAGCATGCTACTTTCATTCTCAGCAAAATTAGTGAGACATTTTCAAGACAAGACAATATTGTACAAACAGGGTCAGTATTTTTGACCCCAGAAGCCTGGGATCTTGGGCTATGGAACCAATCAAATGGCTGATATGGAATCAATCAAATGGCTGGTGTCACTGTACTTGTTGCTGCCATGGGAGGATGGGGAAGTTGGGGTATGAGTTCTATTCTGTAAATTTATAATGTTGTAAGCTTCCCGGAGTTAATATGTGTGAGTTGGGAAGGCATATAAATTTGGTTAATGAATAAATTTCTAAAAAGCAAATGCTTCCATGAATTTATAATTTATAAACTTTTCAAACCTAAACATTACAGGTCTGGATTGATGAACCTGATAGTGTTTTCTCCTATTTGATTTTTAGAACTCAAAGTATTTCTGTTTTTAAACCAGATTTGCAAAGCAATCCAATTTTCATGATTATATACTTTACTATCTCTAGTTCTAATTCTAGGACAGAATGAAAATAGACCTCAGGTGGAAACATTGATGTGCAATTACACTTCATTTATGTAATGGATCAGGAAGCACAAGTGTGATAAATTTATATTAAGATTTATAGCAAACCATTTTTAGCTTATCTGTATAAAACATCAATAAGGAGTTGAGAATAAATATTAATGACAGCAAAAATAGCATTTCAGTTTTAATTCTGAAATGGGACAAAATGCTCCATGCACTTTTTAAAAAAATATTTAGAAAATATATTTCCTGCAATTCAACTTCGTATAAAGCAAAGGTATTTCTTCCATGATGTTGTTTGAGAAAAAAAAATGAAATGACAATGAATTAATTCAGTTGACTAGAAGATGTTTCTCAATCCTTTAAAAGAGTGCAAATTTGACCAACAAGAAAGGTATTTGCTATAAATTGCCACAAGATCTTTAAAGCTGGCTGAAACATAAGAAGAAAAAAAATTGTGCAGATTTGGATGGCTATTTAATATGACTAAATTAAAAACAGATCCTGAGAACATCAACTCTTCTAAACTGATTGCTTTCTGTATTAATCAGGAGTAGGGTTCTTAAAGATTGTGGTTCAATGTGTATCAAGTGCTCTTTTCATCCTAATGCTAATTATTATCTCCAAAACTCATTATAGTGAGTCATATTTCCTTTGTTTCATTTATTCAAAAAATTCAGATATTTTCTTCTAAACCATGTGTTGCTATATATGTATTATATTGTGAATTCATGTTCATGTTCCACTACCAATAGTCTAAAATCAGCACCAATTGCATTAAAAGTACATGTCCTCATAGTGCCATGGATGGGGAATTTCTCTCGTTCCATGTCTTCCTCAGAAGACGCATATATTTGTAGTTAGCTGATACAGTTGGAAGTTTGCTAACTCGCCATAGCTAATTTGCCACAGCCAACTTGCCATGACCAACTTGCCACAGGATAACTCACTGCAGGACAAGAATTACACTAATATCAAAGAAATGGTGGAATAGAAGAATTAAACAAAGGAGGCAAAAGGAGAAATGTTTTTAAATTTTATTTTACATAATTAAATGGAATTGTTACATTGTCCTGCAGTGAGTTGTCGCATGGCAAGTTGGCCATGGTGAGATGGCTGTGGTGAGTTGTCCCACTATGCATTCTTGAAATTCAATGTATTTCTTCCAATCAATGACTATTCAATGCCACAGCCCATTGAAATTACTTAAGATCTTGTTGCTTTATATGAAGAGATTCTTAAAAACAAGAAAGAAAACAGAAAGAATAATGTTATATAAAATTGTTGCTAACAAAATTAATTTAGGTCTTGAACCTAGTAAGTGTGAAGACAAAGATAATTGAACAATACTTCCTACTAGACTACTCATAACAATTTGCTTTCTTTTTGTAGAAAATTTCTAGTAAAATGTAGAATAAGCTCAATTAATATTCAGCACATAATATACAGTGGTCAGAGCAGAAATTTTGTCCCCATAAGCTAGAGCTGAACTTTAGATGAAAACTGGGCTTCCAAAAATGAAGCTATTTATATATTCAATAATATTTGTAATAAAAATTTTATTACACATATTATTGAATACATAAATAGCTTCATTTTGGATTAAGATAAAAGTTTGGATTAAGATAAAAGTTTAAAATAAAATTTCCACTTTAGCTTGAAATCAAATAAAATTATAGATAAAATTAAAAACTAGGATAATTTACTGTGGAAATTCATACTTTTATATTTCTATGGTTTTACAATTTAAAATCCTTGCACCCAAAAGTTGCTTCTGTTCAGCTCAACATTAGCTGAGTATGATGATTTATAATGAAATTAATTTTATTATTTGTTACCTTGGATGTTCTTTTGTATAAAAGAAAGTTTTAAATGTATGCGCATGATGAAGAATTTTTTAACTTCAACAGTTTGGCAGAATAATTCTGATGTTATTACAATATGAGATGGACACCATAAGATTGGGCTAATTTGAATTTCTGTTTTAAGAATTCTTATGCTGACATCAAAGTTACTTATCATATTTAAAGTAGTCTTTTACATAGATGAATTGTCACCCACAATTATTGTTTATTAAATAAAACCAGCTAAATACTGAACTAAAATGCTAATAAACTCTTACACAAACAAATAACTTGCTAGGATTCTGTTATTTGAGGCTGAACGGCCTCCCAGTCCTAACATTTGCTGTCATTTTGTAAATATAAATATTACTTTCTAATTTCACGTTTTCCACAAAGGGGTTTGTTCAATCTGCATAAAATGGATGCCAATTACCCTTTTAGTCTGTATTTATATATAGGTTTGGGAACTGAATATACCCATTTCTGATGGTAAGAAGGGATTATTCATTGTCCTTACTCTGTCTGACCCTGAAATATCCCTGTAATTCCTTTAACATAAAACCTTCCAGCATATTTCTGAGCTGGCAAATTAGAAGGGACAATAAGGTTAGGAACCAAACTTTCACTTTATTTTCACATTAAGAAGAATGGAATTGATCGAAAGAGCAATAAGATCCTAGGACTAGAACAAAGCTGGATAAATTACCTCAGTGACAGAAACAGAGTGAAACAGGAGTGATGAGGTGCTTAAAAATGGAAAAGCATATTAGAAACATTAGAAACACAGATTCATTTCTCCCATTGTCACCTCTATACAATCCTTATGTTCCTCTCCTGTTTATATTTATGACTTTACAGTTACATATATGTTTTAGAACTTCACAAAGATGCCAGGAAGTAGGAGGACAACTATATTAGAAAAAATAAAGAGCAAAGTTGCTTTGGAGAGAATGACTCACCAGTCTGAATTATTATCACATTTATATTCCATTTATTTACTTCTTGAAAGGGCTACTCGCTCTACATCTTATGTGCCGATATAACCCATATATGTATTTAATAGAGGATGCATTTTAGAGCTAGCATTTGAAAGCAGGCTATTGTAAATTGGTTTTATTATATTCTCACTTTTGTTATGTCCCTACCTTGGGGTGGGGAGGGAAAAAGAAAATATAAATGACTGAAATCATTAGGCTGAAAAGCACACATAAAAATCAGACAATAATTTTGCATATGCTTAGCCTACTTAAATTCCATTATGTTACACCCATTATTATGTGAGTAAATTTTGTTTTACACTCAGGTAATTAAATTTTTCTTGTTTTCTTTCCTCCTAATTTGCAACAATGCAACCCTCAATCTGGCTTTAGATATAGCCAACTACTTTCCATGGCAGGAATGGAGGTCAATGGGAAGAGGTCTAGGATTCAGTTTTGCTAGCAGATGGCCACCCTCAATTTAAACTATGGACCTCACTGAATTTTACTGTTCAATGGTCTAACAGAGACCAGCAATCCAGACAAAGGAATATATTGGTTTACATGTTTATCAAATCCACAAATGAGACCTAAATATGGTCTTTGTGAAATCTTCTGGTGCCATAACAGTTCTGTAGGCTTAACAATATTAAAACAATGCCTTCTGTCAGTAAACATGTAGGACACAAAATGTGCAAAGAATGTGAGTGGTAAACATAAATCTGCAATGTTTTCATAGCTGTTTTTCCATGTGGTTGAAGTATCAAGGGTGTTGTATATGTCAGGAGATGTAAAGAAAATAAAATGTCAGAAATAAACTTCAAATCATTAACTTGTGGACATTTTCATCCTGCCAAATATGTTCTATCCACATCTGGCATGGCAAGGAAAAGATGAAAATACCACTTTATTTCAATGTAGGATACTTTATTTATTTTAAGTGTTACACTTTCAATAGATGCAGAAAAGAGATTACATTAGAACACATAGACTTTTATGCTGGAGAAGATAAAAAGAATGCAAAACTGGTATGGTATTATTTATTAGATCATTTATTTCCACTATGTTATGAAGACAAAGGCAGAATGAGTATTTTTTAACCCAGTCTAACCTCACAATAGTCGATTACTGAGTTTCATGGCTGCATCCCAATCCTAATATATTATGCTATCCCACACAGCACAAAATTAGCAAAAGGCAAGTTCTATTGATGAATGATCACTGAGCTTGTTAGTCACAACACAAAGAGTTCAGCCAAGTATTGTAATAAGGTAACAAGGAAGCATCCCTAGAAATAGGTAGTTATGTTTATTTTTATGTTTCACAATTTATCCTTCACAATTTTGGTTAAGAAATCAGTGAACGAGGCGAGATAGTTTTGAGCCTTAATGCTTGAAGATTTATAACTGTATGTGTTTATAAAAGGTTCATCCTTTGATTGTTCTTTACTGTAACTTTTAGCCATGGCTCAAGCTTATGTTTGCGGGTGTGTTTGTGTGTGTGTGTGTTTGCTTACTTATTTATTTGTTGGCAATGTTTCCAAGTGTTGGTTGTTTGTATACAGCTTTCCCAAATAAATTTATTTATTAGTTTGTCAAACATGTACAAGATAGCAGGTATAAATATGAACATGGATATGAACGAAGGAAATGAATACAAATACAGTAAATGGGAACAGTAGGACAGGGACGGTAGGCCTGCTGGTGCGCTTATGCACGCCCCCTTAAATGTTGTTAATTTTACTGCTGTTTTTAGGAAGGAGGATATTTTACTGCTGTTTCAGGTGGAGAATATAGACACAAATTATTATGAATATAAGGAAAGCATGTAAATCAGGACACCTTTGCATTACAATACCGTGAACATGGGAGGCTCTGCATTTTCAGCCTGCTTGAGAATTGTGTTTCTGGAACTGGGTATATATCTATATTATCGTTAGGAAAATGGAAAGAAAATAACGGGACCTACATTTCGGTAGTAATTCTTGATAGATCTGGCCTCACTGCAGGAAAGCCATCAAAAATCAGTGTCTCCCTATTTGTGAGAGTCACTAAATAGAGGAAAACCAGTGTGGAACAAGGGAACAAAAGTAAGGTGGGAAGAGGAACAGCAATTTATGTTGGTTGACAGCTGCCGAAGCTCCTTCCCTCATCACTAATTATTGTTAGCCAAAGGCTGAAAAAAGTGAAATATTACTAATGTTGCACAAGTCCCGCATTCTCATGTGTGGCATTGAAAGTCAAGTCACAGAAAAATATGAATTCTTCAGTCTTCAGATAGCGGTTTCCCAGATAATTACATCTTCTTGCCTTTTTATATAATCCATAAACTGCCTAACAACTCATGGGCATTTCGACTATAGTGATACATAAAGAATTAAAAGGTTCTTCTCCTTATATGGCTATAGATGCAAGCAGTCTGAATCACACACTGTCACACATAATGCCCCAGCTGTTACTTTTGCAGACAATTAATGCTGTGTGTAAGAAATGGATGTTACTATATTTAAAGGCAGCTAATGATGCACTTGGAAAATGACCTGTAAACAGTTCTTCTATGACACAAAAAAATGAAACCAGGTCTCTAGGCATGTAATTAAAATGTCATGATGCTATGGTTGCTTGATATTCAAAGGATTATATTTACTTTCCTTAAAAAAATCATTGAAAATCTTTGAATTGAATCCTGCCCCCATCCGTAATGTAACATGTTAGACATGTTAAATAATCTGATAGTTAGATGAAGTGAAGAAATATTGACTGGATTTAGAAATAATGAAGCATTATGGTCTCACTATTGTTTTCAAGCCCATTTTAGGGGCTGCTGCAGCGGCCTTTGAGTCAAAAGAACTAATTGTATGTATTAATACTAGAGATGCAAGAGACAATAACAATCTCACCTAAAATGTGCTGCATATAGACACATTTACTCTGCCCATTCTTTTTTTCCAAGAACTGATCAAAAATTAAAAAAATTAAATAAAATAATTGTATGGATTTATTATGTATTTTTCACTATATACACTTTTGTATACAAATTAAATAATTATCCCTCTAAATTTTTTCATGCTCATTAACACACAAACGTAGGCATATAATTAGAGCTATTTCTTATATAACTTCTAGTTTATGTTTGAGGGTGTGTTTGTGTGTTTGTGTGCTTCTGTTTGCTTATTTATTTATTTGTTGCCAATGTTTCCAAGTGTTGGTTGTTTGTATACAGCTTTCCCAAATAAATGTTGTTAATTTTACTACTGTTTTTAGTAACCTTTTCCAGCAAAAAGATCACCTGTGAACCCAGATATTAATTGCTGTCCCAGAGTTAATTCAGAAATATCATTAGCCATGCATTTAAGGCTTGTTCACTTTATTCAAATCATTTGGATCTAACCTGGCTCATTCATTTTTAAGGCCATCTTTGGGGCTTGCAGGTTTAATTTCTTTATTTTAAAGTCAGATTAGTGTTCTAAATATATAGAAATTGATCCTCGCATTGAGCAGGAATTGGGCTAAACATTTTCCAGGGAGAATAGATAGATGTGAGTTGCATATTTACTTTTCCAAAGAGAGATGTATTGGCACAAATATGAAAAGTGACATTGTAGGATAATTTTATTTTACTAAGTAATGTAACACCCAGACCAATTATCTGATTTCAGCTGACAGAAATGTGGATTAAAAGGACAAAATGCTAAATGTTCTAAATGCTTTAGATTATAAATTGACTTTATATCTGAAAGCTTTATTGGGAGTCTGCAAACCAAGAAGTGAATTCAGAGCTTTGCCAGTGTACATGGATTGGGAAACTGTAACATATCTGAAGTAATTACTTTTCTAAAAATAGTTCTTTGGGGCTGAAATTGGCATTATTATTAAGTTCTTCCATCATTAACATAAGGCAATTTATTCTTCATGGATTCCTTACCTATTCATCAGATTGATCCTTCAGGCAAGACTGCATAAGTGTTTCACTCAGGGGATCTGAAAACTCACTAAGTGCTGCTTGAAGAATAAGCTAAAGCTAGGTGATCTAGGTGGATGGCTTGTTAAAGAGGAAACATTCAGACAGAAGGCAATGCTAAAGAAATGAGCAAAGGGAAGAAGGATGACACTGTCATCCATTCATATATTTCATATTGCAATTCTGTAACACTAAGGCCTTAATTACTCAGTACTCACTTACAAACCCTACTCCCTTCTAGCACTGATGATGTTAACCAAGTCAAGTAATGAAATGTCTGCAAGAAAGCAATCAAACATAGAGAGAACCAAGGATTCTACAGTTCAAACCTAAGCTACCAAGACTGACTTCTATCGATTGTGACATTTATATAGACATTTGCCATTTCTTTCTTAATTTTTATATCTCTGAAATATTTTCAAGGCATACAACATCATTGGATAAAGCATGGCACATAGCACAGAAAGTTGTTACAGATGTTTTATCCATATATTTAAGAAAATCCATGTAATCTCTGTTGGTCCACAATTGTGTATTGCTCTCTATTTTTTATAACAACTGAAGCTTAATACGTAAACAAAGAAAAGAACAAAAATGTTAATCAATCGCTAAAACTAAAAAGGAACAAAAGAAAAAGAAACAAAAGAAAAAGACAAATAGCATATGAAAAATATAAAGCAAATAAAAAGTAAATCTTGACCACATATACTAATATTGAAGGACCATTATTGATTTTGATATAAAGCTAATTAGTATATTGAGCATATAAAATTAATTGAATAACTCAATAATTTACCAAAGTGTTATATTATGTCCATAAATTTTAGTAAAGTGCACTCAAAGTTATCAAAGAACATTATTGACATATAACAATTATTTGTTTTCCCCCTGGCCTCTTTAATACACCAAATGTCCTTAAATTGTCTAATAAAACCAGCTATTGGTTGCAATACAAAATTAAGCATAAGAAGAGAAAGTGACATTTGTGATATCTTTACAATATCATATTTAATCCTATTAATAAAATTGGGAAAGAGTGAAACCTGTGTTTTACCAAGACATCTTCTAAAAATATAAGTTGCAACATATCAAAGATTTCTTTGCAGCCAGCCAACAAGAGCTAAATCCAATTTATCTGGTAAAGTACCAACTATATCCCTCTAAAATATAATATCTGAAATTTTATACTTCTTGACCTTTGGATTAAGATAAACTTTAGTGTCGCAAAAAAGTTACGCTTTCACTTCACATGCCTGTGGAAATATTTGATGGAGTGACATAACATTTGATATCAAGGATATGATCAAGTTGCTAAAGTTGATATTCTGTTTGCCAAGTGCATTATTTTGTTTATCCTTGTGCATACAGTAACAATTACTAGATATTATTACTAGATATTATTACTAGATACGTACAATTACTAGATATTATTTTCAAGGATTAAAATATATATTATTTGTTTAAAATTACTTTTGTCATGCTTTCTTACCTAAGGAAGCTAATATAGGGTTCTATCCTATACAAAAAATAATAAAATAATATAAATTGTAACTTCAATCTATACTAAGTTAGCAAATGACAGATTTTGGTACACTTCCTTAAATATAGTGTCTTCTGAAAACATCTAGATTAATTGAATATATAGCATTAGGAATAACACTTCATATGTTCCATAGAAAAAAGTGTAATAAAATTATTGTGGTTTTGTGTTTGTTGGGCAGGGGAGACGAAAATATTTACTTCTCTAGCAACCAATAGAATAATATGTCAATGGCATCTTGCAAGATTCCTTTCTTTTTCTGAATAGATGGAAAAAAAGGTTTTGTCTAATTTTTCAAAGCAAAGGAGAACTTTCTCAACATTGATGAAATATTTTGAAAACATAATTTCTTTTGATTTTTTTTTACAAAGTTTTGCTTTGCAGTGGTCTCCTCAAAAATGATGAAATTAAGGACATTTTGGGTATTAAAGTGGCCACAGTGAAACATACATTATTTTTTATAACTTATAAATATTTATAAACTAATAATTTATATTGTTTTATAAATATTTTATGTCTTTTTGGTAGCTATGAGCATTGTTTAGCAAATTTTAGGGATGTGGTGTAACGTAAGTAAATTTTAATTAGTAAATTATCATATTATTCAATCATATCCAATTTATTACCTATTGACTTCTTATTGCCTTTTTATCAATATTATGAAAAGCCCATTCAATATTAATATTATAGTCAAGGTTTAATTTATAGTCTTCTTTTTCCAAAATCAGACTCTACAAAATCTATATTTCTTTGAGACTATAATTTAGATATAGACTAATTTAACAAAATATGAAAATAATCTTAGATTCAGGTTATATTTGGATATAGAAACAAGAAATAAACAATCAAACTAAACGACAACAGGTGTCATATTAGCAGAATATTAATTATTTTAAATAACTATATGATTACACATAAATTCAAATGCAGTCCTCACTGAGCATTTCTTTTTTTTTTTTTTATTGAAAAATTTTACAAATTTTTAACAAATTAAACCCCTCTTCCC
>JANHFM010003273.1:81805-96863 GCA_032468115.1 Grayia smithii
GGGAAGTGGGCTTCAACTCCCAGAAGTCCCCAGCCAGCTCTGCTGGCTGGGGAATTCTGGGAATTGAAGTCCATACATCTTCCAGCGGCCAAGGTTGAGAAACACTGCTCTAGTCGAACCCAATGCCTTTTGCAGGAATTCTCGTACCATCCTGGACAAATGGCTGTCCAATCTTTTCTTGAAAACCTCATCACCCTTAACTTCAGGAAGCAGGCTATTCCATTGCTTAACAGCTCTCACAATCAGGAAATTTCTCCTTAGTTCAGCCTTCATATAACCGTTGCTTTGCCAAACCACAGTCATAGTATTCTGTGTTCAGATTTCTACTATCACTGTGTCATTGTATGTAAAAGAAGTCTAGCACTTAATTGATCTGTCTATTCAGTACCAGCTGAAGGATATACAGCACCACTAGGCCACATTGACTAATTTTATGGATTTTTGACAAAGCTTCCAATGATAACCAGAACAAATGACTATAACTATCTTTCTCCTTAGCTTCTACCTATAATCTGTAAGACCAGATGCTCCATCTCGTTTCTGACTCTACTGTCTTGCCGTTTATCACCCGAAATCCTTCAATAACGGTCTAAGTTTTGCTCGCAAACTGCTTTTGCTGCTGCCATTTTCTCTGCTATGGGAATGATATTAAATAGCAAAAACTTGTTTGTGTTAGACTTTTTTTTTTACTTTTTTCATACACATTTTCCAAAAGGAAATTAAAAAAAAAAAAAAAGAAACTGAAAGACTAAATTAACAAAGAACTTTTGAAGTACAGATAGTCTGCGAGTTACAACCACAATAGAGCCTAAAATTTCTGTTGCTAAATGAAACATTTGTTAAGTGAGCTTTGACTCATTTTACTATTTTTCTTGCCAGTTGTTAAATGAATCACTGCAGTTGAATCTGTCTTCCCCATTATCTTTGCTTGTCAGAAGGTCACAAAAGGTGATCACATGACCCTGGGACACTGCAACTATCATAAATATGAGCCAAGCATCCAAATTTTGATCACATGACCATGGGGATGCTGCAATGGTTGTAAGTTTGCAAAACAGTCATAAATCCCTTTTTCAGTGCTGTTGTAACTTTCAACAATCACTAAATGAATTGTTGTTAAGTCGAGGACTACCTGTACATTAACAATACAGTGGGTAAGGCTCACATACAGACAGACTGTAATTAGACTGAGTATAAGAAAACTTCCTATGATGTGAGTAAGTATTCAGACTTATTATGTCTAACAGTCCAATTTTACACTAGGGAAATTCATGTGATGTCATCTGAGATTCATGCTATCAAAATTCAGATACCATGTCAGGAAAATAAAATGGAAGGTGAAAACTATCTGAACCATGTCTGGAGTAGCAACTATTTTCTCATCTAGAGTGAGATTCCACATTTTAATTTTGTAGCTGAAAAGAATTAATGGAAGGAATACTTTTTTTCCTCACAATCTATCCTAGGAAGCTATTTTAAATGCAAGTAGAGATGCTTTTGGCTACATTTCATTTCAGTAACTGAACTAATATGACAGCAGCAACATAATAACAGATCTCCAGTTATTTTTATAAGCTTGGGTGTTCAGTTGCATCATATATAATGAATCAGCTCTAACTGGTAACACTGTGTGTCTGTGAGTGATGGTGAGTGAGTGGTGGAAAAAGAGAGACAAAAAAAAAAAAAGGAAAGAGAAAACAATTTAACACAGAACATTATTTAAATAAATTACCTTCAGTGACCATCATGTACAATTGACTTTGACTATAACACAGTTTTCTTTAAAATGATTAATTTTAGAGGCAGATTCTATATGCCCCCAAATTATGCAAAAATTCTGAAGAAGCAAACCTGGTGTAAATATGAAATCCCTGCAGCAAGAATGGAAAGAAAAAGTTCCGAAAGGAATTATTGCACTGAGGGTCAGTGTGTAAAGTGATATAAATTGAGTCACAGTGCAATTTAGACCAACTCCAGAACCTTTAAAAGACTTGACTTATGGCCAAAATTGCTGTACCAGAATTGATGAATAAATCATCCCACCGTTTGCTTGAAGATTCATTTACATTCTAGAACTTTCTGAATCAAATTTTAACTGATCAGAAATTATGAAAATTATACCTTCTTAGCTGTCTTTTTGTTATACCATGTGACAGGTTGGAGGAAGAGAAGATGTTAATGTAAATAAGAAAAATGTAGTGTGTGAACTCTGAGTCTAAATATGTTGTAACCCTAATATTTAATGCAAAAAAAATGCTTCTTGAATACATCTGCTCAATCTAACAAATCTGTTATATTTGAAATACTCCTCATAACTGGGCCACGGGGTGGGGGGAGCAGAAGGAAAATTCAGGGCTGTATGCAAGATACTAATGGCCTCCTGTGAAATCCTATGCTGTGGAAAGAGCGATGGCTCAATGACTCAGCACATGCTTTGCATGCAGATGGTTCCTGATTCATATACCAGATGAAACAGTAACTTCAGATTGCTTCTGTATTAAAGCTGTCTTTGCAGTTATGATTTTTACATACTAACATATGTAAAAATGTTAGCCAAGTATGAAATGAAAAGCCAAATACCTGAATTTTCCAGTTTGCTAATTTTTACATCTAATCTCTAGTTTCTGGAATGCCTGGAGAGCCATATAACTGCAATTCACACTAAAGCTGTATTCAGACAGTGTAATAACCTATGATTTACCATGACAAGAATGAGTCAAGGCAATTCTCAGGCTCGTGCACCCCTCTTCTCCTTTGGCATGGCTGCAAGGAGATCAGTAGCTATCTTGTCTAATTTAAATAAAGCTTTTTTTTTTTTTTGCTGTCTTTCAGTCAGTGTTGATTCCTGGTTGAACAAATCCTTGCAGTTTTCCTAACAAGATTGCAGAAGTGATTTGCCATTGCCTGCTTCCTAGACCTGAAAGTAACTTGCCCAAGGTCACTCAGCTAGCTTTGTGCCTAAAGCACGGCTAGAACTGAAGAGTTTCCTGGTTTCTAGCCTAATGCCTTAACCACTGCACCAATGGCTCTTGATATTAACTATGGTTAATCATTATATTTGATATCTAAATCATGATTAAACTGAATTATGTTTTCCTGAATCATCTAGCTTTATGATCCATCATTTGAAATTGACTTATAAGTATTCTACACTCAAGGCAAACCACAATTTGTCAGATTTAGATGACAAAACAAGTTATAGTTAATGAAAAGTATTTTTTAAACACATGCAAATGTTGAAAATCAAAAAACTTCTGCAAATTAAAGATGGACATTACTAAACTAAAATATATCTTAAACAATGTATCTATAACATTAAAACAGACAAAATATTAAAGGCCTTTGACAGAATTTACAGACTTCTGAAAGACAGTAAGAGACTACTGCTACCTGAAGAGTTTATAAGCAGAAGTTCCATTATTTGGGAAAGGCACTGTCTTGTTATTCTGATAAGGTAGAAAAGTTGAAATTGGTTTTACTAAATGTGAAACAATTTAAATTGTAAATGGAAGGAATCAACATCTTAGACAGTGCTAAAAAATTCTAAGCAGTTAGTCAATACCTGTATAAAAATTTGGCTCCAGTACTAAGAATTTTAACCTACCTCCCATTCCTCTGCAGGAGTAATGCACACTGATATTTTTTCAGCCTTTTCTTTATGTATATGGATTGACAATCCAAAAAATGTGTGTGTATCCATTGCCATGGGAGATTGTAGACCTGGCTTGTGCCAGGATGAAGCTCTAGTAACTATATAGATTCTATGTCTGGTTCCCAGTGAAATATGTTTTTTTATATGTTATGGTTTTCGGCCATGTTTCTTTTACAGTATTCGGTATTTTTAATTCTTATTAGTTGCCCCAAATCACTTAGCAAGTGGGCAACCACATAAATTGAATAACCTAATGAATAAGTAAATAAATGCTGAACCTAGCTTTAAAACTAAAATATAAATGTTCATTTTTAAGTATGTTGAATTATAAATCAATATTCCTTCCATTTATTCAGGGATACTCAACCTCCAGAAAATTGGGGCATTTATTAAGCAGTAGAAGGCAGTCATTTTCTCACTGGGTTGACAAAGTATGGTGGAATAGGAAATACTAAATGGCTAAATTGTAACTTAGGTCAAAAGCACTTTTGGAACAAAATAGTAAATAGGCTATATACATTTGTTCACCAGGCCAGTAACAGTTCTTGGTCAGAAACCGAGTGCCAAAATACGAGAATGTATGCTATGGTTCCTGGAAGATGTTCAAGGTGAATCTGCAAGATAAATAAACTTCATAGATGGGAATTTGACATCCAAAACATTTATTTAAATGTAACAAGTGTATGCATTTAAAGAAAAATAAATTTTAATGCGACATAGATTCTCACAAAAACCCAATTCCATACAAAAATACTTCTATTGTGTGACTCATAAACAGCAATACCTTCAGGCCTTCCCTTCTTTTTAACAAACATAGCTCTTTAATGTAAAAGTATCGACGTTAATTTTATATGGTATAGAAAATAGAATGAATGAAAAAATACATATTTTATTCAACTTCATCATATACTGTATGCCACATTCTTCAGTGGGTTATTGTATGCTACTTTGGAAATGTCAAGATCAGAACAAAATACAGAAATCAATCTAAAAACAGTATAATAGCACATTAAATAATAAAAAGCCTTATCAATAAACTTAAAAGTCTGGCTTGTTTAAAGTGTTTAAAAGTCTGGTTTGTTTTTTAAGCATGTGTCTGGCTCTGGAAGAATAACAAGGCAGGTAATAGACAAGTTTCTCTCAGGAGGCCATTTCCCAGGTGACAGTTCACAGGTGTATTTCAGTTGCAGTTGCAAGATTTGGAAAAAGAATATTTACTTAAAGATTCTTTGCACTGATTCACATATAGAAATAGATAGAAATTATAATACAGACTTTTCAAAAATGTATATTTAAAACAAGCTTGAACTAAACACACTAGAGATATCAAACTGTTGGCTCTTGTATGTCAGGGCTTTAATTCACATATTTATAGGAAATATGGAACTACTTAAAAGGGCTGTATTCAGAACACAGTGAGACTACCCATTTACTCATGTTTCGTGTTCTATTAAAAAATCAGCAGCATGGGGTTTCCCCAGTAAAACTCTTCTGCTAATTCTAATGATATCACAGTTTCTCTAGCAGCATTATCACAGCACTAGGCCATACAATTATATTTATTTTTACACCTGTTATATTCCTTCCACAGACTTCTTCAAGGTAACATACTCTAGTTGTAGAGAAAACATATATTCCATGCACTCAAAATAATTTTAAAATTGTTTTAATAGAATAATTTTCTATTTTAAATATGCCTCAAATGTACTGGACTCACAATGGTTTTTAACTTAGTAAGTTGAAGATGCCCTACACTGGCCAACCTGGGATGGCAACGATGACTCTGTTTTAACTATCACTGAATCAAAAGCTAAGACTGGGCACATCCTCAATTTAGTTTTTTGCCATAAAATAGTGTTTGTAATAGCCTGTACATGGGCTAAGTTAGTTATTGTGTCATGATGGCCAGACTATCCATTGGAGATAGTCTGGCCATTCTTCATTTCACTCCACCATTTTCTTCCTGACCAATTCAGTAACCCAGTAAGTTGGTCTGTCCCTGGGTATTTATGGAATCTAATGGATTGTTGAATGCTTTCGAAGAATTTCCAGAAAACAAGAGGTGATTATCTTCTTGTAACCTTTAGCAATTATGGAACTGGAAAACAAAATGGGTCACTGACATACCTGCATATTGTTTGGCACCATGAAGCCTGATAGCCTGATAGCCTGTGTCATTCTTTGCTGCTCTGGACAATACAACATGCAAACAGAGGCTATGGTACAAATGGTAAAATATTCACCATGGAACATCTGTGACTGTGCACAATCCTGTCTACTGTGTGGAAGGCTTAATTTGTGGCCTCCACTGCATGTTCAAGGAGCTGTCTTTTGCATGAAGGGAAGACAGAGTTTATAAAAAAAACATTATTGGAGGCTTTAAGTATTTGTTGTGACAGATTTGCAAGGCAGCTTGAGGACAGAATCCTTTTCATCTTGACTTTAAATGCTGCTTTTGTTACAGAACACACTGAGATCTAATGCACCATGAGATCTAATCCTGGATGGAATGGAAATGTTTTCAGATTTTGAGAGTGTGTGGACATTTATAGTTGTTTATATTTGTCCAGTTTGTCTGATCATACCTCTGTCCATCTTGCCTTATTTGCCTTATTTAAATTAGTCAACTTGAGCTAAGTGGATCTAACGATTACTAGATACATCTTTAGATAATTAATAGTGCCATTAGACTCAAAGTGATACAGTAATGCACTCCTGGTTTCTTAATAAGTAACCTTATATGAGAGGGACAGGAGGCGAGGGAGGGAAAGGATCTATTGATCCTGCTTCATTTTTAGCAGCCACTGATATCATTAACCAAAAAATTCTATTCGGCTACCTCTGGACCTGAAGGTACTGAATTATAATAGTTCCACCTCTACTAGTAAAAATAGCCTCCAAGAGAAATAGTATGAGAGCTTTCTCTGCATTCTAGCAGATATTTTTTCCCCAGTACAATTGTGGGAGGCAGTCATCAGGAGTTTCTTGAGTAGCTATCATCAATGCATAGATGACACTCAGTTCTACTACTCAGAAGAAAGCTGTGTGTGTTTGAAAGCAATAGCTAGAACATAGTGATGAGGTAAGCAAGGTAATAATAGGAGGCTTAATCTTGACAAGAGCTAGTCCTTGTGGGTAGAGTGTTTCTGTAATGGAAATTGCCTGTTTTCAATAAGTTTGCATCCTTCACAAAAAAAAACAACAGACATTTAATTTGGAGGTTCTCTTATATTTATTATTACTCAGGTGACTTCTGTGACCAAGAACACCAGCTGCCAGCTTCACTTGTTATACAGACTTCCTTGGAATGGGATAATCTAGCTATAGCTGGTCAAACACTGGTAAATCCAGATTGCACTATTATAATTTGCCATATACCCTTCCCTTTAATCTGGGAGTAACTACTGATACAGTTCGTGATGACAACACTGCTTAGTAGGGCATCTGACAATACAGATGAATTGAATTAGCTGCAATTACTTTTAGTGATACGGACTGGATATGAACTTTTATGTATGTACTAAGTATGAGATTTCTGGAAAGCTCTCTTGATTGTTAAAATGTCTACCTACTGTACATGCTTCCCTTTATGAATATTGAGTAAATGGTTTACCTTTTCCTCAGAATTTTTTAGTTGTTATGTTTTTACATTGTTTTAACAGTTTCTTTATGTATTTTTTAAAATAATGTACTATAGAGCTTCAAGATGAAAAGCAGTAGCATATGAAAATATATCCAGCAAGTAAATAAATAAATAAAGATCAGCCAAATGCTTCAGGAGGCTATCATAGTTGATTATCTTAAAAACGGTGTTGAAGAATTAACAGAGGTAATCTATCCATGTCTTGATGGTCATCTATGAAAGTAATCAAAGCAAGCTCTTTCTGCTGCAAAATGAGTTAGAATCCAGATTATAACAGATTCAGTCTTGGGACTTCACCCCAAGAAAATAATTTATTAAAGGCTATCGTTGAGATAATGTTGCTGTAATAATGCAATTTGACAACTTTTACAGAAGATATACCTAGGCTGGAACATTTTAGCATTGTTAACTTTTAACTTTCCATGTGAAAAAGCAGTATTCTTCCACTCACCCTACTGCCAGTAACTCCTCAATTAATAAGATAACTCTTCTTCTTTTAGCAAGTTGTAAAACTGCTAACATCTGCAATCTTCTTTGTGAATTTGGTAATACCAAAATTAAGCAAAGACTTATTTAAAAATAACCACCAAGCTTTTTCCAAAAATGGACAAAAGCCCAGAGCATTCTGAACATAATTTCACTCCGAAACATCTGTGGACAAGCTTTTTCTTTCCTCTATTGAATATTTTATGTTAGAGCTATTACCAACCCATGGCAGGCCTTTCTTTCTTTATCCAGTAACCGTTCAAAATCAACAAGTAAAAAGTAAACATAGTTACCTAAATGTGTCTCACTATGGATATAACATGCAAAATGAAAAGTTTAGACTATCATCTGTACTGGAACTGCAGCCAAATTGACCAGGCTCAGGACTTGATTTCCATAATTAATTTTTATTGTTGTTACTGTTACTGTTTGCATTTGAAATTAACATTCCATCAGCACTGCAGCACACTATACAAGAAAGCAAACCCAAATAAGGTCATGTGTGCCTCCAGAATTCAGTTAACTAAATTTAATACTATTCATCAAGTTCCATAAATTTGCACTTTTTCTTGCTAAAATACATTTATAAAATATGCTTTTAATTGTTATGAAAAATGATGTTTAATACTGGTAATGTTTCTATTTGTTGGATTATTATGAATTGCACTGCAATTAAATTAGAAGAGGTACGTTTTATATTCATAGAACACTGATTATTGCTTTAACACCATGCTATTTTACAGAGTTTATTCCAAGACAGAATGTGTTCTAACAAACGAAACGCTGTGTGAAAGAATTAAAAAACATATATCAATATTCAAATTCCTATGACCTTATTGAACATAATTTTAGTTGGATAGCAGTAGAAGTAGAAAAAAGCAGCACAAAAAATCAGGAACAATCTTTGAATCCTGGAAATTTTATTCAGGCATCAGACTGGTTCTTGAATAATCTTTTCCAGCTTTATGGTTGCTTATGGTTTTGAACTGTGATTGAAAGGAAACTGAATTTTGTACCAAAAATTTGTACCATGTTTGTTTGTTTTTAGAAATAAAAATTAGAGGGTCCCATTTCTTCATTCCAAGATGCATTATAAGAACCTCAAGCACGTAAGGACCGGTAGGTGCTACTCTATATTTTTTCAGCATGACAGATGTAATTGCACTTGGAACTTTTGTTAGCCTCATTTCTCATTTTCCCTCATCCTTATGACAGAGCAGCATAAGTATCATTTAACATACCTGTTCTAATTCTAAAGAATTATGTCAGTTATAGGGTAAGCCAAATTACTTTACAAATTTATATTGCCAAGAAAAACAATGATACTACCATAACCTCTGCACTTCATAGCATCTATCTGTTCCATTAATATAATGGCACACAATTAAGCCATAATGTAGATTGTTTGATTTTGGCTTTTCATGCTGTGTTAACCTTCCCATTGATTCTATTGCATAGTTTATGGATTAGTAGGTTATATGAATCCAAATGGTTATGATTTATTAACTTAATGTGCTTAAATAAACTGTGGTTTGGCACAATACATAAACTCAACAAATAATGGCTGCATTTTCAAGAACATGCCAATAGTTGAATCAGTATGAAGTAGCCTGTGTCTATGATTGTACCATATTAGTAAAGGTACTACTTTCATGAAGAAGTCTTTCAAATGTAACCTGAACTTGAACCCAGAAAGCACAAATCTAGAAATGAAAATTCAACTGAAGAAGGCCATGACCCATCCTTGTCAGATGAACCAACTAATTTAGGCAAAGTTAATTCAGCCCCTTTGCATTGAGGCTGAAGAAAGCCATATTCTATGCAAAGAATATTGTCTATACAGGTAGTCCTTAACTTATGACCACAATTCCCAAGTGTCATAAGTGTGAAAAACAGTCATAAGTCACTTTGATGAGTGCTGTTGTAACTTTTAATGATCACTAAATGAACTGTTGTAAATCGAGGACTACCTGTATATTTGTATTTTTATTAATGTTAATAGGCTTTTAACTGTCATCATACAACTATATTTTCTCATTATACTGTTTTTATTGTACATCATTTTATACATACTTTATTGTATACACATTCTCCTTAGGAGAAAAAGCCACATATAAAATAAATAAACTGCCAATCTTGGCCTAAAGTGGAACAGCATAAAGTAAAATTTGTGATGGGCCTGTTAGTAACTTCTCTCTAGCACCTGCCATTTTCTTTACCCAGAAGCTACAATGGGTAATGTTTTGTGACTGAGGTTACCAATCACCAATCACTTTGTCACTGAGGTACCAAAAAATGTTATATCACTATCTAATGAAACTTTCCAAACCTGAAGTGGAATCCTGGAGTCGTAGCCCCCAAATTCTTGAAGTTACCACATTAGGGAAAACATATTCCAGGCTAATGTTTCTTAACCTCAGAAACTTTAAGATGATTTAAGGATTCTGGGAATTGATGTTTTAAAGTTGCTGAGGTTGAGAAACACCATTTAAAAAATCTAGCTGCTGGCCTGAGCAATGGTTACTGCCTATAAATTTTATATTCCACCTCCACTATAGTCATTCCATCCCTGAATGTACTTGAAATAGGACATGTGAAACATTACAGATAGTCATAGTACAGCATATACCGTATTTTTCAGACTATAAGACGCATTGGAGTATAAGATGCACCTTAGTTTTTGGGTAGGAAAATAAGAAAAAAGTTGATTGGGCGTGGATGGGCCTTCCGGAATACCCCCAATCAGCTGTCTTCACAGGAGAACTTTAGCAACAGGTTCGTTGGTTATGAGCTCTGCACCTTGCTTTTTTCCAGCCTCTGCAACTTCCATTTCGAGAGGCTTTTTTTCAGCCTCTCAAAGGGAGGCTGCAGAGGCTTTTTTCAGCCTCCGAAACCTCCGTTTCTGAGGCTGGGTGGGGCTACATTCAGACTATAAGACTCACCCAGATTTTCACCGTCTTTTGGGGGGGGTGTAAAAAGGTGTGTCTTATACTCCAAAAAATATGGTAATTGCTCAGCAGCAGCACTATTGCAGGTCAAGAAATAATTGTCACCAGTACCAAAGTTGCCTTCTCAAGTTATTTTAGGGCAAATAAAAATTCTGTCAAAGGCCACATAAAAGCAAAAGTCATAATATCCCTTCCCCCCCCCTCCAAGGCAGCATATATCTAATTACCAGCTATTGGGCAACAATGGCAGTGGGTGGATTATGTTTCCTGTTTATGATCTTCCCTAAATAGAATAAGCCAAAATATTCTTACAAACTGAATTAAATGTTTAGATGTCCAGAGCAGGATATTTCAAATATTAATGTTTCATTTTTCTGGAGATATAACAGAAATTCATACCTCTGTACTTAAGGCAGCTGACTGACCATAATCAGAACTGATTCTGTGTTTCATGATACAGAAAGCACAATAAAGTAGTAGCAACCTGGGAACTTCTTTATAGGATGCCAACATGACACCTTTTATCTTGCCCCCAAATGAGGAAAACTATACAAACACACAGAAAAGTGTGGGAGGTCTGGCAACATCAATTGCTAGATAATCAGTTATGGTATAAGAAACTTATTTTCAGAATATGTTTGACAAAATTGGCATAGATTACAGATAGATCAAACAGATGGAAAGTGGGAGGAAAATATCAGCCATCTACCTAGCTGATTAAAGAAGAAAAAACAGACATAAAGAGATTGATTGTGTATGCATGAATGTATTTCTACGTATCTATAAAGTCATAATAAAGAAAGTAGCAACTTTAAAAGTATCTAGGGAGTTGTTACTTCTTTTTAATAGCTTGTTTCTTGTCCCTTATCAATTTTCAGAAGTTTGTCAGTCTTCTATCACCACCTACAGCCACTTCAGATGGTTGAAGTGTCTCACAGAGCCGAGTTAAAAAAAAAATAAAGCTGGCTCTTGTTGCAGAATAAAACTAAAATTATTTATAAGATGCTGCCACCTATCCATCATTTTCTTTGACAATAATAGAACCCAAATAATATCAATCTCATATTGCTTAGGAAGAGAACTCAAGGCGGCATGTGGTTCCAATTCTTTATTTTATGGAAGGAAATTTTTAACTAGATACTACAGCTACTGTAGTGAGTTTATTAACAGGGGAAAATGTCTGTTGTGCTAATTGAAGTAAAATTAACAAGATTTAAACAATAGTTTGCTTTTACTTGTGAGGCTGAGTAACTGCTATGAAAAAATGAAGAAAACTGAAGTAAGCCATGGAAACAGAATATTACTTAGTTAATTCTCGACTACAGCAAAAATGGGCATTCTGCATTTTCTCTGGATTTTTGTATTTCTTTTCCTCATTTCCTGCATTATATAGCTAATTATATAGCAAACATTTTTTTTTTCAAAACTGGACTTATTCTGCTTAAAACTCTGCGGTTTGGATACAGTTAGTTTTCTTGACCCAATTCATGCATGCATGCATACAGCTGGCATGGCAATTGCTAGTTATTCCCTTGAAGAAGTACCAATACTTTGGATGATTCCATTTTAAGCATCTTACTACAAACAGACAGATCTACACCTTTATATACTATACCAGGCACACACCTTTATATAGGAGAAAAGTGCTATGCACATTGCATGAACTTCAGTATGATCGGGGCAGGGCTGAAAACCACCTTCAAGTGTCAGTCATGGATACTATAATTTGGTGAAAGCATGGTGATGCTAGAGTACTTGGCTCTGTTGCAGATTTGCGTGTATATAAGTCTACCTCTGTAGAGTCAGTGCCGATTTAATGCTTCACCACACTGAAGTCAGACCATGACTGCCAAAAGGCGCCAGTGGGGATTCTTTTCCTGAGAGGTTGGAAGCATGTGAAATACTTTCCCTCTAATAACCTACAATCCTCCTGATAGATCTGGGAGAAATGCTGCATTCACATCACCCGGCAGCCCACCCATGTTCCCCAGCCCCTCAGCAGTTCCACAATGCAGCAGTGCTATTCAACCATTCTTCCGTTTTGAGATGTTGGATGAGGGAGGAGGAGCACAGAAAGGGGGATTCCTTTCAGTGGGTGTGTTCTGCAGGCATCCTGGAAAGGGCAACCTGGATCCATGCTTGATCACTGTTTTTTCACAGCAGTGCTTTTTAGGGTTGATTTCCCCCCCCCTAAATCAATCCATCTTTCCCTTTGCCTTTTTCAATGAGATAATACATGAGGATTATTGTTGCTTCTTTGCTGTTCCCCTTCTTCCCCAGAAGCACACCCAGAGCCTCCCTTTGCAGATCCCATGCTTTTCCTCCCCTTTCTGCAGACAATCATATCAAATCAGCTGTTAAGCGTAGGAAAAAGACGATTCTTTAGAGTCTGCATAAAGACTGCATTAAAAAAAAACCCCTCTTTGAAATATTATCTGCATAGGCAGACCCATAAGCTGACTCTCCAGATAGCAAAATCTGCATACCATTTCTAATTTGTTGCAGTTTGTATGTATGTGTGTGAGTATGTGGTGTGCATGCATGCATTTTCTCTAAGGAGTTTCTTATTAACATTATGCCACTATCGTTATCCTTTAAAACACACATATGCAAGCACAAACACACACACAAACACACACACACACATTTGCTACTTTCCCTCCCTTCCATGATAGAGGGAAATACAAATCTCTGCTCCAAACCATTCATCAGCTTTGCTGCAGCACTGTCACAGAGAAAACATGCCCAAAGAAGCTGCCGAAGGAATCCTAGACTGAACATGGTCCCCTCTTCCAAATGACACACATGGAATCACCACAGCCAGCTGGATTTATTTTACCTTTCTGCAGCAACAGGTCCCTAGGATGCAAGGGAGAATCCCAGAAGCAGCACAAAATCCCCTGAAAGTTCCTACCCTGGACAGCTACACAGGTAGTAAAGGGAGAGGAGGAAAGGGGAGGGAAGATGGGAGGGGAAGTGGGTGTGTTTACAAAGAGATGTGTGCAAAGGAAAAAAGGGGGGCAGACTTGAAAAGGAACCAGTGGACCTTCCAGACATGGCCAATCTGACACTTAGCATCTCTACCTGCTGCTTACCTAGCTTCGATTTCCTATCCTGGTTTTGCCTTTCTTATTGGGGAACTTCCAAGAAAGGCTCTCTCTCACCCTCAATATTGGAGTAGCTTATCATAACACCGTGCAATCTCACACACATCATATCCTCTAAATATTATTACATATTATTACATCCTTGGGTCTTTTAGGTCAAGTGCTTTTTTTCAATTCTCCCCCCACTCCCAGAGGTCTTGACTACAATGCCCATCAGCCGTGGCGAGCAAGCACAAAGCCTACCGGCTGAGGGCGATGGGCTTCGCAGTGAAAGCACCTCTTGCACACGCATAAAAGCACACACACACACACACAGCTGCAATGGGTGGGCTCTCGGCAGCACGGAAGGGGGGAGAGGGCTGCTGTGTGATGGCTGCCCAGCCAGCCAGGCTAGCAACCGTTAGCCGCCCAGCGAACGTTTCCATTCATTCGACGAGACGCGTCCGCGTTTTTCACTCCAGACTGGCTGGGTTGCAACGTGTCCGGCTACTCCCCGAGACAGAGAGAGAACCGACCGAAGAAGGGCCATCCAGCCCAGGAGCTGTGACGGATGCCTCCCGCCGGGTTCCTGTTAGCGACCAAGCAGCTTTGCGGGCCGGACACAAAAGGCTCTCCCCGCGCTCTCATCCTCCCGCCGTTCTCGCTACCTACCTGCAGACCGAGCCGCCCGCAGCAACCCGGCTGACTTGATTCTGGGCGCCAGTCGAGCGCTCCTCCTGGCCGCCTTCTACCTCGTTCGCTCCTTCCTCCTCCCGCCGGGCCAGACACCGCGGATGCCGGCGATCACAGAGAGCTCTCCGCCGCCACCGAGACCATATCTGGAAAGCGCCAAGCGCTGGCGCCCCATGCAGCGCGGCGACAAGAGCAAGAAGCGCCCCCCTTGGAAGGAAGGAGTCGCAGGCGGGGGCAGAGGCGCGCTTAAAGGAGGCGCGGCGGCGGCGGCGGCATTCCTCTCAGAGCGCCGCAGGACTCGCCCGCTCCTTCCTCCTTCCTAGCGCCTCCGGAGGCGGCGCGTCCCTTGCCTCCTTTCCCGACGCGAGCTCTCTCTAGCCGGGGCGTCCCTGCTCCCTCCTGTTGCCCTGGCCTTGCAGACGGGACAGGCGCGGGCGGAGGAGCGTCGCCCGCCTTTTCCACGTGTCTAACAAAATTGAGGCGAAGTCTAACGAGCGAGTTTTCCGCGCTCAGAGAAAGGGATTGAAGGAGCTCGGCTCGGCTTTCCCTG
>JANHFM010003274.1:31849-42242 GCA_032468115.1 Grayia smithii
GACCATGTGATCATCTGAGGAGGGAGGAGATGGTTTGGGGGGGGGGTTGATATCCTGAGGGAAAACCCAGAACTCTCAGATTCGGGTTTTTCCCCAGATGTGCCAGTTTACTTGTCCGAATAAATGGAAACTTTGAGAGATGGTTGCTTCAGAGTTTTTCTTTGGCGAAGGGTTTTCTGGAATGCTGACACTATGAAGACATTCAGGACAAAAAGGATTATATTTGATTATACTTCTCCTTGTTCGGCCTAGGACCATGATGGCGAACCTATGACACGTGTGCCAGAGGTGCATGCAGCACCCTCTCTGTGGGCATGCAAGCCATCACCCCACAGTTCAGCTCTGTCACGCATGTGCACAGGAAAAGAAAGGGAATAAAGTAACGGAAGGGAGAAAGAAATAAAAAAGAAAAAAATGGCAGTAACTTCTGAGGGTTTGGGGTACAGTAAGATACATAATATCTTACTTATTTACTTATTTATTTACTTATTTTTAGATATACCAAATAATATTCATTAGCCATTTCTATAACAATAACCTACCTAATTATCAAAACCCAAATTCAAAGTTTCATATATTTTTTTCTCTATCACGCAAAAAGTCCAGAAGTGGTTTCCAAATAACCACATTCTTGTTCTTCGTTAATGCAGTCAGCTTCACCATCTCTATCAGTTCCATTATCTTTTTAAATTCATCCCTCCATGGTAGGGTTAACACTTCTTTCCAAAGGAGAGCTAGTCCCATCAATACCTGAATCTGTGCCATGTAGGGCTTTAAACATGATAGTCGGTGATTTGAATTATACCTCTTATAAGGTTTGTTTCGAAATCTATGAACCAGGTATACGTTGCTCCTTAAATATGACACACTTCTTCTCTTACTAGGAGAATAGAATCCCCCTCTCTGTGGAGCAGAGGCAGCATTTGGCATCTCTTAGTAAATAGGTTTTGAAAGGTAATTTTCATTTGTATCGACTGAGCGTTTGAAGTGTGCATTGGATTTCTGGAAAACTAATAGGCAAACTGAGTTCCGAGATAATAAGTCAGCCTTAGCTCTGGTTTTACCCCCGATTGTGAATGCTATTGCATTCATGTATCCCACATTGTGGGTGCTTTATGGTATCCTTCAGTTAAAGCCAATGAGAAGATGCGTTATGAACTTCATTTCTTAACCATAGCAGCAATATATTTTCCCATAAACTCATGGAAGGATAAATAAAGAAAAAAACACAGGAGTTGGGTATTTTTTTGCAGCTGTGACATTTGCTGTGCCAGGATGTTCCTGAATTGGGAATAATCTGTGCAATTTATAATAGTGCCTCACTTTCTATTATCTCGAGATCCAGATGGAAAGATACTTACTTGTTGGCATTGCTAGAGTAGCTGTCATTTCACTTATTCCTTTTTCTCCTTTCCTGGCAAAATCCCAAACTGTTCCTAGGGGAAATCTTGAATGCATTTTATGGTTGGAGGTATTTAGAAGAAAACTTGGCAAGACCTGAAGATTCTCCTCCTCCTTATTATTACATCAGCATTTTCTTCTTTTAGTAATGGCTACGAACCTAGCGAGATCCAACCCCTGACGGGATATGAATGTTTCTTTTTTTTTCTCCTATTTGTGTTTTTAAATTGCTTTTAAACTTTTTATAAATGTAATTCCTTATGTTTTTTACTGTGAGCCACCCGGAGTTGGGCGGCATATAAGTTTAACTAATAAATAAATAAAATAAATAAGCAAACACGATCAGACTTGCATATATTCTCTTCTGATGGAATCACAAAGGCATCAAATAAAATGAAATAAAAATAAAATTAATTTCCTTCATTTGTTGCTGTGTTCTGCTTCCATCGTGATATAGTGGTCTCAGGGGTGTCTAAAGAATTAAATGGCAGTCACAATTGCAAGATCAAAGTCTCATATTTGTCTCCAGACTTGAAAATAAACAACTTCTATATACTAAACCCTGTATCATATCAAAAGAGTTAAATCTTTAGTCTTTGTTTTACACATGATTAAGTGTTTTGATTAAATTAGGATTAATGCTGTAAACCTTTCTGCTACTAATGGAAGCTGAGCCTCTCAGTACCCTTGTGTGTAGTATTTTCCTTGCCAGCTTGAAAACACCTGAATACCAATTAATTCTCACTTGCAAATAAGACTTGTGCTGTTTACTGAAAACAAGCCCTTTACGGTGGGTAATTGAATTTAATAAAATAAATGCCCATTTCTACAAGCAGTTGTTTTTATTCATAATTTTGCAATAGCTCAGATAACATCCCTCACTTAAACTATTTGGCATTCAGGGCATATAAATGGTGACTTAATGAAGGCAGCAATACATTAAATTTCCCAAGCAAAAAATAAAATAGCTTTTTTTTAATGTTAAAATGGCTTCAGCCACTTCACTCATAATATTTCAGCTTTGATCCTGTTAAATTTAGCAATGATATTTTGGTGTGGAAAAAATAATGTCATCTTGAAGTCAATACATTTCAGTTTGAAATAGTTTGTTTTATTTATGTTTTCTAATTGGGAACTTCACAAATTTGCTTTCTAATAACAATTACCAGAAATATTTTTGAAATTGCTGTACTTTCTTAATAGAATGTTAACATTTTATTTGTAGTTTCATCTTGGTAAGTATTGATGATCTTAATATTATGAAAAAGCATATTCTGAAATGTAGTTGATGGATTTAAAAATAGGGATACATAATTATTTTCATCCAGATCTCTTCTCTTTTGTTGTGGCAAAATGATTACTTTTGCATATTATTTTTGAATGCTATCTTATTGAATTTTTCAAATTGTGTTTAATTCATTTTGTACACCACAAAATCCAAATTTCTAAACATATAGAAAAAAAACCCCTTTTGATTCTCTATCCTTGGTAAAAGGGTTTTTTTTTACTGGAATTTTGAAATTCTAGAAATCTGATGTATTTAAAAGAAAGGCTATATCTGAAATCCCCAAATTCAGATTAATCCAGAAAAAAGGATTAATAATTAGCCTGAATTGATGCCTGATATCCAGGATAGTATAAAATTGATTTGTAAAGTAAAGGAGACCAAAATACTCTCAGTATAAAGAATATAAAGTATGCTTTACAAGTCAGTTAGTGTAAGTTAATGCTTCGAGTGGAAAAGTTGCACATCAGCTTTTACAGAAATTAAGCTGGATTCCAGAAAGTTTCATGGATTTGTTTATGGAGAAATTGACCTCTCTAGTAATTGACTAATTTATATTTTGACATATTTAAATTGAACTCCTTGAGATCATTGGAATGCTTCTTAAGCATTACGAAATCTCTTTGTCTTTGTGTAGAATTCTGAGCTTTGTACATCAGTGCCAAAATGCATGAACGAAGCGTCATAAAAATGCATATATAAACACTCATTCACCAACACTAGTTCATCTTGTTCCTTTAGCTCAGTAGAACTTAAAACAAAGTTAAGTTAGAGATGTGACAAAACATTATTCTCTCAAAAAAGAAGCAAGGTCATGAGGACATGGCAGAAGAAAAAGTAAATGTCACCAGTTCATGTTTTTGCCATGATTCGGTGAAAACAGGGGAAGATCCTTAATTTGAACTATGACATAAATGCTTCTAGCTAGTGGCAGAGAGATTTTTTTAAAAAAAGCTTATCTTACAATGTTGGTATTCAACAGTAGCAAGAAACCAAATTCTCCAGGAGGAATGTTTCTAAATGATTCCAAGTGTTCAGAGAAAGATCAGGAACAAAGTAATAATCAGAATAGCTGGTATTTGAAATTTCATTCTAAGAATTTCACTTTTAGAATAAGACTCTGTTGCTGCCGATTTCAGCCTCCTCTTGCATCATTTATCAAATTTTCAGTAAATATTGCAAGTGTTCTTCACTTACATGCTGAACATCTATAAGAAGTTAACAATATAACTTTAAAATAATTTCCAATAAATGATAATCAATCAATAACCTTCAAGGGTCGCACATACCAGTTGGGGAGGATGGTTTGTGCTGGTGGTTTTGTTTTTCCAGTTTCCATTTTAAATTGGCCAAATGTGAAAAGGTAAAAGTGAAAGGACAAAAAAATAATAATCACTTATTATAGCTTATTCTACTCTGGTCCCTTGCTTCACAGGTTTCTTCAGAAGTTCCTCATTACATTGAATGTCACACTTACAGCAAAACAGATTTTCATTCTTTAACCCCAATATCCCAGGTTCTGTTTTGGGTTTTTCATTTGTTTTTCCCTTGCCTGTTTCACATTCCTGTCTTTACCCAGGAACTGTCTGTCTCTTAGCTGGCTGACCCTCAACAGCTGTTATTTTGTGCTACCTAAAAGATTTTTTAAACCTCATAGTAGGATAGCCATCTGTGATCTGGCCCATAAACTTTGCTTCTCCGTTGGTATATTCAAAACATTTATTTTCTGAACTATTTAGAATGGAATACTTTTGACTTACTTGCAAGAACAGTCTTGTCCTCACTGTGCTTTACTTTTTTCCCCTGCACTGAATTTGTAATTTGCTCAATCTAAATGGAACCATTGTATTTTTAAAAAATTGTATTCAGTTTTCTATTATGATTTTGCCTATCCCCCATTCTCTTGGACTTGGTCCAAAAAAATGCTAGAGAATTCCTGGAGCCCGGAACTTTGATAAATCAGGCATCAACAGGCACACAGAGATAAACAACATTTACATACCTTTCAAAAGACACAATCAAAAAGCTAAAAAGGAAACAAAAAAAGACCAAAAAAGCTCCTTGACAGTAATCAACACCCAGATAAGCAGGAATTAACATCAGGATTAATTCCAGACCAACAATCAAGCAGTAAACAATGCCCCAATCAAGGAACCACCAACTGAGACAAACAATCAAACAGTAAATAACAGCCTAATCAAGCAATTGCCAAGAAGAAAACAACACTCCTATCAACAGTGACAGAGCAAGCTACAATATATAAACAGAGAGCAAACCCCATTCCCTCCAGCACTGAATTTGTTACCTAGTTGGGTAATGAAATGTCTGCAAGAAAGCAACTAAGCTAAGATAGCAAAGATGCCACATAACTAATATTCCTTCCTCCTCCTATTTCCCCACAAAAACAACAGCCCTGTGAGATGACTGAGGCTGAGAGAGAGTGCCTTGCCCTAAGTCACCCAGTTGGCTTTCATGCCTGAAATGGTACCAGAACTTCCTGGATTCTAACCAGTGTGCCATAATCCCTAGATCAAATTGGCCCTAGACTAAGGTATTTGGTTAGCAAGGTCCCTTGGTACTCAACCACTTTGAAACTCATCAAATATGATACTCAATGCATTTTGACATGAAAATTTTGTCTCAGTACTCATTGTTTGTTTGGTTTTCAACGCACAAGCTAGAGCTAGTTGGTGTTGGCTGCCTTAAGACTTGCTACATTATTCCTTATGGGAAAATTTTGGTTAGTACTCATCATTTTGGTACTTATTTGCACCTCTTGGAACCAATTAACAATGAGTACCAAGGTATTACTGTACTCTAGTAAATTACTATTTATTTTCTGGCATTCTCTTTGCTAATATATTACAGCCATAAGCATTCATGACAGGCATGAAGAAGAAACAAATTATAATTTTTGTATGCTGACATCATAGCAATAGCAATAGCACTTAGACTTATATACTGCTTTACAGCCCTCTCTAAGCGGTTTACAGAATCAGCCTATTGCCCCCAAAAATTTGGGTCCTCATTTTACCCATCTCAGAAGGATGTGAGGATGAGTCAACCTTGAGCCTGGAGAGATTTGAACTGCCAAATTGCAGGCAGCCGGCAGGCAGCAGAAGTAGCCTGTAATACTGCATTCTAACCACTGCGCCACCATGGCTCAACATACATCATGATGTATGTTCCTCTGGTTGATTTCACCATTGTTTATTATAAACAGCAATGGAAATAACACACACACACACACAAACATTGGGAAGAGGATGAAAAGAAAGTCACACTCCAAGCCCCACCCCTTTTGAATCTGCATGGGATGCACACTCCATGAGGGTGGGGCTTGCATCATTTCAGTCTATCCACCATCCTACTGATTTTGACAGGATTTTTTGCCTTTGTGTGTGTGTGTTTGTGTGTGTGTGTGTACATGTGCATGTTTCAGCTTATGCCAGTTTTATACTCCATTCTTCTTAGTATACCTGGCTTGTAAACAATTATTTTTCATGGTTTGTTTGTTGGGCCAGTGGGCCACAGTACCAGTCTGCAGTATCGTATCATTAAATAACCTTTTATTTTTGATGCCTGAAATGAAACATAATGCCTTTTTAGGAATTTAAAAGGAAATGAGATTATATCCTTTAAGAGTGTTTAGCTTGGAATTCATGTTTTCTGTTCCACATGCTTGCTCATACAAGGCAATACTTAATTTTCAATTATATGACATCCATATTCCCATAATTTAAGTATATGTTTATAGGAGGAGTATACTAGGCAGAATTTAATCCATCCCCCCCCCTTTTTTTTTTTCCTGTCATTGAAATAAAATTGTTTTAGTGGAACCATTGAGGGGAATGCAAGGTCTTGTCCAGGTCAGTGAAAACAGAAAATTAAGAGATGATTTTATTACTCTAGCAGAATGAAATATAAAATCCCTCTTTCCTGTAGTCCTACTGTTTGTCCTGCCACACATACAGCAGTTAATTATTTACATTACAAACCCATACATATTAATTTATTTATGCAATTTACACCACTTCTATTTTGTCTCTTTTTTCAAATCTGTTTTTACTCTAGCAGCTATTAGAGAAGCATATTATCTTTTTTAAAAAAGAAGAAGAAGAGTGATAATTGCTGCAAGATGTCTCTGAGTGCATAAATTTTTGTTATGACATGTTTCCCCTTACTGGATTCTTTTTTAAATATATATTTTTAATTAACAACCGTGCTGTCTTGAGACTTTCAAAAACGTGCAAATTGGTTTTAACGACAGCAAAATAGATTTCCATCTTATTGCTCTTAATGATCTATAATTTATTTACACTCAGTGAGGACAATTTTGAGAGCAATCTTGTGAATTGTTGCTGCTTATGGCATCTCTTCCAAACACTTGTATTTTCCAAGAATGCAATTATCCAGCCACAGAGGTTTCATTAGTTTCCTTAGGATATTGCTTCTCTTTCTGGGAAATGCCCTCTAAGAGGATGATAGATGGAGTAGAGACTGGAAACGCTATCAATTTCCATATTTTACAGCTACACTTCGGAATGTGTAAAGATACCTTAATGGCTCTTTGGATGAATGGGAAACAAATATTTTGGAGGCAGAAAGAAACTGAAGACAGAAACCAATTCGTGAAAAGATCAAACATGTCGCTAAAAATACATAAGTGCACTTCAGGCTATTCTGCTGTATCTGAAAATCCTATACATGAGCACACTGTATCTGTGTTTTTCTAGCAACATGCAGAAAGGGAGAAGGAGAGGGAGAAATCCTGAAGTAGGATTAGGGGTGGGTTGCACTTACTTTTGCTACCGGTTCGCTTGCCTAATGCTTTCCATTAGGCACCTCCATCCAGAAACATCAGTGGTGGGTTGCTCCCGGTTCGGCCCGGTTTGCGCAAGCCGGTAGTGGTGACGGTGTGCCATCACCGAACCGGTTCTCTGCAGCTAGGAGCTGGGTCCACCCGCCTGCCCGTACTTACCTTTTTTTGAGCTATTTAACCCAGCTGAGGCACGGCAATCAACTAAAAAGTGCCCATCAGCTGGGCTAAACTGCTCTGCGCATGTGCACAGCGCTTTTTTTGAGCTGTTTTCCCCAAAACTATTTAGTGCGCATGTGTGGAGCGCCGATCACATGCAAAGCGTGTGCATGAAGAGAACCGGTGGTAAAGGTAAGTAGAACCCATCCCTGGCTTAAACTATAAGCAATAGTACTATAATTCTACTATAAGTAGAGCCCATCCCTGGCTTAAACTATAAGCAAGCCATGTTCAAACCAAGCTTCTAATCCTTTGCTACCTGGCACTTCATGGTGGAGTAAAGTTGAGAATTAATTATTATAAATTAGTCAAGAAGAACAAATTGAAACTGGGATACCAGACTGTTACAAATGGCTTACCATTTGCAAGTAAACAACCAAGCTCAGAGAACACCGAGGACCTCACAAAAGGTTTACTACCTAAATGTCACTTATGAATAACTCCTCTGTGATAACTCATGAGAAATTGTGTTCCCTTTATAACCAAGTATTTCTTTTCTCCTTTATTTACAACAAACCTGCAGATACAGCTCTACTCAAACTCGGTGTTCATTTAATTTGCTAATAAGGACTTCTTTTTTAAAAACAACAACAACCCCTTAGGTAGAGATATTTGCTCAACAAGATGTAAAATGCCAGAAAAATGTGAGCATGTTAACATCATGTCTCTGAAGCAAAGTAATCCAGATGATATCACAACTATTAAGTAGTGGTAGAGATTACCCAGAAGAATTTTAACTTTTCAAGGGCTTGTTAATCCTCTTTTAAATCCATTCATTTTCATAGAATTTCATTACACTTGACTAGCTTACAATACATTTCCTACCCATTACAAAAGCAAACAACATACATGAATCAGGAACTGTTGTTTCATAATATGGTTTCCCCTCCCCCACAAAGTGAAACAATATAAACACTCAAAAAATGACTCAAGTCCTGGCATATTCATCCTAGCTATTGTCAGTATTTAAAAAGAGGTGTTAATGTTTTCCATTACACCTGATCACCTGATTTTTTTTTAAGACTGCAAAAACATTACTCAAGGCTGGTGTGAAATAAATGCCTGTGCAAATGTGTCAGCCATTATGTGAAAGGTAATTGGGAATGTTGCTACTAATTAATGTTTTATTATGGCATTACACGGAACAATGTAAAATACCCCATACACCTTTTCTCACTATCACAATTATCTGAAGTACTCAAGGATCAGTAACCAGATGGAGTCTGATAATTTCATTTCATATATTTTTTTTGGAGTTACCTAGGCAATACATTCATTTCATAATGTTATCCTACAGCCTCCTAGTCTCCTCTGTGGTATCAATTGATTTCCCAGGTTTTCTACAGGGTTCAAAACACACAAGTCATCATCCCACCCTCATCTTCCCCGATTTTCATTATTCTATTCTGATGATCACTTAGTCCCAAAGCGATGCAAAATTACTTTTTATGACTTGATTTTTTTTAAAAAAAACTATCTAGCATTCAAATAGCTGAAAATTGTAAATTAGCTTGTAAACTAAATTAATCTTGACAACCTTCGAAGACAATACCAGCATCTCTCTCTCTTTCTCTCTCTCTCTCTCACACACACACAGACACACACAGAAAGAGAGAGAGAGGGAGAGAGAGGGAGAGAGAGAGAGAGAGAGAGAGGGGGGGGGAGGCATCTCTCTCTCTCACACACACCTTATTTATCCTACCAAACAAATTATCTGCAGCATAACTAAGCATTTAAAGGAACCAATAAGCCATGCTAAATAGCCAGGGAATGCCAAATAATAATATTGCTACTACTTTGGTCCTCCATATAGGACACATTTCACAAATCTTCTGGTTCAGGTGATTTGGCTACCGTTACTCGTGTACCCAAAATTTCCACAAGTTTGTCAACTGAAACCAGCATAAAGAGTTTAATAATGACATCTGGCCATGGTGTATTTGATACACTTTATGAAATGAAAATTATATTGTCCAAGATAAAAAAGCTTCTTGAAATGAAAGCTATTATTGCAACCAGATTATTCAGAGCTATTCTTAGGCTTTCTTAAAAAATGTATTCTTGCTATAGATATTAATACTACACAAGAAAAGAAACAGTAGGAAATCTAGATTGCTGCACTCTAGTCATCTGTTAACTACAACAGGGCTTCATCTGCTCTTTTTCCTTGTGTGTTATCTGTGCACCTACTGAGATAAAGAACATAAATTCTTCCACTATTATTGAATCAGATCCACACAGAAACAAATAACAACAAAAGGCAGTTAGTAGTTATCATTTGTTTTGTTTCTATCATTCAAAGAGAAGAACAAAAATATCACTTCACTGTTTAAACACGTGAATGACTGTTTCCTCATTCTTAGCTGAAACCATTATTTTCAAATTCCCCTGCTAAATTTACCCACCCCGTCTGTGTGTGTGTGTGTGTGTGTGTGTGTGTGGTGTGTGTGTGTGTGAATTTTGAAATAAATGATTTTATTAACTTGTGAGCATTGAAGATCCTAAGAAACCTATTTAGATGCTTGAATACTTTGCTCCTTAACTAATTGTGCCCCAAACTGCATGGAAAATACAAGCCTTATAGCAATATTTTTTTTAAAGGGGGGGAGGGGTAAAAGGGTAGGGTACACTTCACAAGCTGTGATCAATTCAGCATCTTCTAATCGGGG
>JANHFM010003275.1:15601-28399 GCA_032468115.1 Grayia smithii
TCCCATCCTTCTTCCCTCCCTCCCTCTGTCCCTCTCTCCCTTTCTTCCTCCAGTTCTCATCATTAAATTGATATAATTAACAAGGGATATGACAAACAATGGGATAATTAATTTTTAGCTTTGTAACTGCAAGTAATTCTAAGCCTTTACTTTACTATTTGTGTTGGAAATAAAATTTCTAATTTTATCTTTATTTTTATTTTAGGTTTTATTGTGATTTATTTTCTCACTTGCACTGGCATCACAAGAATTGCTTGCTACTGCAAGGTTTCTTCTTCTTAGTCTGTGTGATGGGAGAGTGGAAATGGATAGGAAAGAAGCTAGCTGATGGGACTCAACAGAACAGTTCAACAGCCGATGATTTTATGATCAGAAGTACTCAAATGGTTTTCCAAATTATTGTAACCTCATGCAGTATTTGAAGAGTCCCTATATTAACTGTGATGGGAAGTGAGAATGAATAGGAATGATACCTCACACATAAACACAGATGATGAATAAAGATAATACTATTTATTACTTATATAAATGTAGTGTAAAAGCTATGCATAAAATTTATATGTCATGTGTTTTTATGTACATTTATCTATAGTGGCCTTGAATAAATAAGTATTCTAGTATCTATTGAACTTAATACTTGGAACTTAACCGCTTAACCAAGTAATTTAAATTTCTAACAATTTGTTTATAATACAAACTACTGTGATGCTAGTTTCTTTTTTCTCCCAGCCAATTTCAGACTGCAGTCAATTGCATTCCTGGCTAACAGCTTTTGCCTCAATACTCTCTTGCCCAGTTACCCTGCACCTGTACCATGTGAAGTATGCTCTGCCATCACTTAGAGTCCAGGACTATATCACCTTTATGTTGGCTCATTAATGTAGCCTCTTTAATTTCAGCTGCCTCAGACACCTTTTTGAATATTCTTCCTGGTTGTGAGTCCTCTGGCCTCTAGCTTTCCCAGCTGTTGGTTCTTCTACCCATGTTTTCTCGAGTTGCCTCTTACTTCAGCAGTATCTTCTGCCAAACCTAAAAGAAAACACACTCCTTCTGACTACCTGTTATGGCTCTTTTCTACTTGTCTCTTGAACCCTAAGTGCAGGTGCATCTCAGAGTTTTAATGTTCTTCCCTCCCCTCCATCCTTTCTCTGCAAGTGCCTGTGTGGCTAAGTTGAATAGCTGTCAGACCACTGCAGACGGAAAAAAAATGTGACCTTGATAGTTTGAGAGCAATTCATCCTTCCACAAGGTCTAATCTTGTTCTCCACCAAAATTAAACTCAGTTCCTCAACTTTTGCAAAACAATTCTATACTTAATCCATCAGAAAAGCAAAATTTGTAAACTTTATTTAATTTTCTTCCATTAGGAAGTTGTGCTCAAGTGACAACTTGGTCAGTCTTCTTAGATTCGGAGGGGGGGGGGAGAGATGCCTGTATCTTGTGATATGAGACAGGAAATATATGGCACTGTTTATTCATCAGTAAATTATATCCTTTCCAACAGTGCATTGATTACCAATGTAACAGTCCATCTTGCTATTGGTTATCCTCTTCTTCTTCTTTTCTTTTACTTTCCCCATCATTAGAACCTTTTCCAGAGAATGAGATCTTCACACAATGTACCCAAACTAGGAAAATTTGAACTTACTTATCTGTGCCTCAAGTGAGAACTCTGGATTTATTGCAGCAGTTTAGAAATCTAATAAAAATAAATAATTAAATAAATATGATCACCATGTCTTGATAACACAGATTCATATTGAAATTCCTTAATGAAGAAAAGTTACTTATCTGAATGTAACCATTTTTAATTAGTACATTTAAATATGCTAACTTCTTATAACTATCAGTGCAGTACCTGGTCTAAAGTTTTCTCATTGCTAGCATCCACTCAAGGAGCCAGTGTGATGTAGTGGCTAGAAACCAGGACTCAGTGAGTTCTAGGCCTCCCTTAGGTATTAACCTTGCTGAGTGACCTTGGGCCAGTCACTTTCTGTCTCAGCCTTAGGAAGACAATCTAATTCCAAAAATCTTGCCAAGAAAACTTGCCAAGGAACTTATCTAGGAACTTGTCCAGACAATGCTCAGGAGTTTAAGACTCATTCAAAAGCATTAAAAACAGCAGCAACAATTTTAGTTCACTAGGATTGATAATATACCATTTTCATACTTTTACATGCATCTAAGATGCAAAAACCATAATGCTAAAGCTAACACCTAGTGAAATCAACTGCATACATGACATAAGTATTGAAGGCAATGAAGAATATAACAAAGACAGAAAGCTTTTGGTGTGACTCAGATAATTGAAAATGTCAATCCTCCAAATCTTCTGGGATGTGAATCATAATTAAAGTAATAATAGAAAATGATAGATCTTTCATATTTGGCATAGAAATCCATTCTTGATCAGTGAACCAAACTAGCTATGATGACTACTGTTAAAAACTGGAGGGGTGGTAATTGAAATCTTCATTGGCAAAACCCTTCTTCCAATAGTTGCCCAGTAAAAGATAATTACAATAGGCTGCCACCAGTCAGGCTAAACCTCATGACAGTGACAAACTGACAAACCTCCTCAGATGTTTTTAGCTTTTCTGTCAACATCTTCTTTCTTTAACTTAACCTAGGAAAAATAAAATATTCTTTCCTCCCCAAAATACATAAATTAACAAAATTAAATATCTATTCTGAAACACATGATATGGCTCTCCAGGCTAACATGTAGGGATGTTTTTAATAAGACAACAGGAAGGAAGGAAGGAAGGAAGGAAGGAAGGAAGGAAGGAAGGAAGGAAGGAAGGAAGGAAGGAAGGAAAAAAAATCAGAATTCCAAATAATAATAAAATCATATTGCAGAGATATTTTTGGGACAAAAATGCCCAGTTCCAAGATTTTGGTCTCAGGCCTGATGATAATGAGGTTTTGAAGTTCGTGGTTTGGTTTTTGTTATAGTTACAGTTGCTTTAGTCAGGTTGCCTGACTCAAACTATGTCTTTAGTTATGGGTATTGTTTTTGGATTCTGTAGGCTACTCAAGGTGTAGGTAATAGGAAATAGAGAATAGGTAATTACAACAAATTTAAGATGATGATGGTGACAATGAGATATTAAGAGATGCATAGTTTTGCTGGATTTTTCCACATTTGTAACCTAAATAATTATTGCTAGTCACTAAACCTTTTATTTCTACACTATGCTTTTCTTTATGCCAGTATGTTTTGTTTCAATTTCTATCATAGGACAACATAGCTAAGTGTGGCCATCCTTTTTAGATTTAACCTTTCAAAATAGGTCTAGGACTTGCAAATGAAACTTTGAAGAAATTCATTGCCATGCTCTACTCTGTGGGTGGTGAGAAGAAGCAAAACATTTGCTTTAAGTTTCCTTCATGAAATTCAAATTGGGGAATATATAATAGTTGTTGCCTGTGAACATCCGTATAAAGATAAATATACTATATAAATATTTAAATTAAATTCATCTCTCTTGGAATTTAAACTCTAACCACACTTGGTAGGGGAAATACTTTTGGTTAAAACCATTTTTTCTTCAAGGGAATGTTCTGAAATTGTGGGATCACTGCAACCAGCAACAACTGGTAAATATTAATTTGCTGCTCGGTCACCCACTGGAAAAGTGACCGCAGAGAACTCTTCAAATTTGACAGACTGCTTTGATATTTCTTACCAAATGTCTTTGCACACTTCTGCCACCCTATTTTTTTCTTGCCATACTTTGCATGAAAGCCAAATAAAGAATACTTAGTGTTCCTCATTGCCCCAAAATCAACATATTATTTTAAACTGTAATTGCTCTTCCCATTGCTAAAGAGCTGACATGGGGTAGGGTGGAGAAATTAGAATAGTTTCTTATAATATGAGAAAAAGACGGGAAACTTTCATGAAATTAGTAGAGAACAGATTAAATTATTTATATGCCTATTATAAGAAACCCCTGACATTTTGTTTTTCTTATTTGAAATTAAAAATAAGATAACTCATAAATATGAACTTCCACTCATTTTGTCTTTTCATTTCCTTTAACCACTCTGAATCTTATTTGTCTTTCTTCTATCTACTAAAACATCATAGATAAGCAGGTCACAGGCCATGGGCTGCAATTAGCATCCATTAAGAATCAGAGGGTTGGTTTACTTCTTTTTTCACATCTGTTTCTCCTACAGAATAAAACTTCAATTTTAAATATAATTATCAAAAAGAAAGGAGAAAACTGCTTTACCTGTTGCCCTCCTTTACTCTGCTAGAAACCATTGAGGGACAGGAGAAATTGGATGCCATCATCCTTCTCTTTGTAGATTTGAAGATAGTTTATTGAGACAAAAACAAAGAATGACGTTTCTCTCCCTTTAACCTCATCCCTGCAATCTTAATTCAAAGAGTATGTAGTACAGGATTGTGGATTCTTCAGACTCTCAACAATTGGTAATATCTGGGAAGGGAGGAGACAGTAAAGGGTGGAGGTTTGTGTGTGGCATGACACTCCTGTGCACAAGCTGTACAACTGAATAATTGTACAGTATATATACAGTAGTATATAAAGGCAGTGTTTAATTACATGTTCAATGTTATTATTGCTTTCACTTCTATTATGATGAAGTGTTTTGAGAGATTGGTAAAGGTCCATTTTGTTTCATGCCTTCCCCTACATTTGACGCATTACAGTTTGGTCATTGGAAGAACTGCTCTATCAATGATGCACTTTCTTGTGTGCTTCATCTTAGTTGGGCGCACCTGGAAAAGAAGAATACTCATGTGCGAATGCTGTTTAACAAACTGAGCCTATTAGGTTTTAATACTTGCTTATGTAACTGGATACTTGATTTCCTTATTGATAGGCCCCAGTTTGTGCGAATTGCAAGAAAAATTTCTGATTTCATCTCCTTGAGTACAGGTTCCCCAAAGATCTGTTTCTTTAGTCTGTTACTCTTTACCTTGATGACCCATGACTATTGTGCCAAGGCTGCTATGAATCATATTGTAAAATAACACGGCAGTGGTGGGTCTTATAAGAGATGACAATGAAGATTTTTCTAGGGAGGAGGTGAAGGCTCTGGTGAACTGGTGCAAAAAAAAACACCTCCTGATTTTGAATGTTAACAAAACAAAGGAGGTCATTGTTCATTTTAGAAAGAGCCGGCATAGTCATACCCCACTTTGTATCAAGACTGCAGCTATGGAGGTGGTCAGTAGTATTAAGTATCTGGGGGCACAGATAACTATCAATCTGACTTGGTCTCTTCATATTTTATCTTTAGTGAAGTGTGCATACCAGTGTTTGCATTTACTGTGTCAGATGAGGAGAGCATTTTTCTCCTTCTGTCCTGACCACTTTTTACAGATGCACGATTAGGAGCATTTTAACAAATTGCATCGCTGTTTGCTTTGGTGGTGCCTCAGATAGAAGGTCCATAGAGACAATAATAAGGACAGCTGAGAAGATTATAAGGAGCTCACTTCCTGTTATTCAAGATGCTGCTTATAAGCGCTATGTGCTTAGAGCTAGAAGCATTTTTAGAGACCCCACACACCCACTTCACAGTTTGTTTCTGTTGCTCACCTCTGGGAGAAGGTTTCGAAGTATCTATAGCAGGACTACTAGATTCTGTAACAGCTTTGATCCTTATGCCACCTGTCTTGTCTACTTCCAGAATTCTCTTTTTTAGCCATGTATATGTATACATTTGAACTAGACTGTAACATTTCTCTGTGTTACGTATGTGTATATATGAATAATGGTTATCTTTCGAGAGCTGAATGCAACAAAATTTCTTTTTAATGTATGCTGAATAGTATACATTTAACGTGACAATAAAATTTCTATTCTATTCTATTCTATTCTATTCTCACAGTTAAATTTTATTTTTAAAATATTTTACTTGTTTTAAACTTTATAATTTCATAATTTCATTATTGTTTCATTATTTCCATTTTATATATAATGTATATACAATATTTCCATCATTAAAATCAATCCAAATTATAGTTGTTGTGATTTTCAGTTCATCCAAACCAATTCATTATCAGTCTGTTAAAAATAATTAAAATGCCATTAAGTTCAAGGTGATGCTCAACTTTAAGTTCAATAAGAAAACCTGAGAGATGAAATGTGATATTGCCCAGCTAATCATATCAGGGAAATGAGAAAATAAACTCAGATGTTATTGCAGATAAAGTTATTCAGTCATAGAGATTTTATTCTTAATCATATTTTGCCTAATAGCTGCCAACAATTGTCTGAAATATACCTAGGTATGACATATTAGATGACCCAATAAAAGGTTTTAGCCTTATCTGGACTCAGTATACTATGTATACTGAGTATACTATGTTCCAAGCAAGAATACAAAGGATTTTTTCTAATATAATGATAACTTGCTTCATGTAGCATAGTGGTGACTCATATATTGCTTCAAGGGAAAAGCACCATGTGAAATATTTCATTAATACACTATGAACTGATTGCAGATTTATTTATATCAGGTTTATGAAGGGCCACTGGACTCCCCCAGTGCAAACCCTTCAGTCTTCCACCACATTGCCAATTTTTGTTAATAAAAGTTTTCATTTAAGATAAGTGCTTGGAGCGGAATAGAAAAATATTAATTTGATAAAAAGATTCTCTGTCATGAATATTTCATTCTACTCAATGCAGCATGATTCCTGTTTACCACCCATAAATTAACCTAGGGATATAACTTATAAATTTACATGTGAAATTACTTTTCCTTATAGATTTTCATTGAACCTTGAAAGATGCATTACTTTATTGAAATAGAGCCTTTAGTTAAAACATCTCCTTGACTTACAGATTTATATCTCATTTCCCATACAAATGCATTGAACTTACCCAGATACTCAATCTTGTAATGCCATTCCTGAGAGATTTTTAGAGACCTTCAGTGTCCTGTGTTTCGTTTTTGATAATAAATGAACACCAATTATGTCACCCATGTCTTTTGCTCAATAAAATATAGAGTTAAACATGCTCTTTGAGGCTGTTGAGATTTACTTCTCTCAATGCTTCTGAAGGTAGCATAATATGAAATTATAAGATAAAAGCAATAAAGAAGAAAGATAACATTTTAAAAGGTGGAAAAAAGAGTGATAATCTTAAAAGTTACATTAAAAAAATTGGCAACATTTAAACATCTATAATGGCATATAAGAAGAGGCTATAAAAATGTATGTATGCCTGAAAGAAGCTTCAAACTTTAGCCACCGGTATTAAAGATGTGCATTAGCTTGTATATTAAATTTTAAGTTTTTTTTAAAAAATGTAGTGGGTAAGAAGTTGAATCATTGATATGGCTTGATGTAGTTGGGTGCATTTTGGGGACAGAACTTGGTTGTTAAAACAAATATATAGTGATTTTTTTGTGATTTCTTTCTTCATTAGTCACTTAAAGGTAAAGGTAAAGGTTCCCCTCACACATATGTGCTATTCGTTCCTGACTCTACGGGGTGGTACTCATCTCCGTTTCAAAGCTGAAGAGCCAGTGCTGTCCAAAGACATCTCCGTGGTCATGTGTCTGGCATGACTAAATGCCAAAGGTGCACGGAACACTGTTACCTTCCCATCAAAGGTGGTCCCTATTTTTCTACTTGCATTTTTTATGTGCTTTCAAACTGCTAGGTTGGCAGAAGCTGGGACAAGTAACGGGAGATCACCCTGTTACGCGGCACTAGGGATGCAAACTGCTGACCTTTCAATCGACAAGCTAAGCATCTTAGCCACTGCGTCCCTTATACAGTTTCAAAAGAAAGTACATGAGTCCTTGACTTATGACCACAATTGAGCCCCAAAGTTCTGTTTCTAAGCAAGATAGTTGTTAAGTGAGTTTTGCTCTATTTTACGACCTTTCTTGCCACAATTGTTAATGAAGTCACTGCAAGTGTTAAGTTAGTAACATGGTTGTTAAGAGAATCTGGCTTCCCTATTGATTTTGCTTATCAGAAGGTTGAAAAAGGTGATCACATGACCCCCAGGACACTTGCAACCATAAAAAATATATGCCAGTTGCCAAGCATATGAATTTTGATAATGTGACCACAGGGATGCTGCAATGGCCATAAGTGTGAAAACTACTCATAAGTCAGTGCCAGTCCATTGTAACTTTGAACAGTCACTAAATGAATGGTTGCAAGTTGATGAATACCTACATAGTTTCTCAGTATTGTTATTAGCATTACTTCTATGCATGTTATCCTCAACTAGCAGCAGAAAACTATTTCCAATTGAATTATTGGCTTTTTTAAGCAATTGAAAAAATGTCCTTAATTTCCTGAACTTCTCGGTAAATCCCACAGCTATAATGTAGTTAACAGTGTTTAACTAAGCTTCATTACTTTATAATAAAATAACTTAACTTGTAAATAAAATGCCTTCTTGGCATTAATAGTGGTGCCTATGCTATTTTTTCTTTCTTTTTAAACTTATAGTGAGGCTATTAGGATCCAGATATTAAGATAATTAGAGACAAATTATAGTGTGTATTAGAAATGTTACTCTGATAAATTATACAAACAGTTATGAAATCCTGAGAAAACTGAGTTTTTAGCACTTCAAAATACAAAATAATTTTGTCAAGTTCATTGTGTTAAAGTAATTTAGAATTACTTTGTAATTAAGAAACCAATAGTGAAATTAAAAACTAGATTAAATCCCCAGACATCAATTCTGTCTTTTTAAAAATATTTTCATCAGAAAATATTGCCCTTAAGTCCTAATATGTATGCTACTCAGTGCCAGTATCTGAATGTCATTGTTTTTCAGTTGTGTACTTCTTCAATATCTGGGATGCCCTTTAATGAACTGTGAAAAGTAAACAGAGGATATATTGTTTCTATATTACGGAAGATTTCAATATGCATGCGTATGCTGGAAGAAATAGCACATATGCGTTTCCATACAGTTTTTTCCCTGTGACGACCCTAAAATTAGACTGGTGTGAAAAAAGGTAAGAAAAAAGCTTATTATTGATTGCATGCAAAATTCATGTGCCCCCATCCTGTGCTTTTCACTTAAAGCTTTTTCCTATAATGAAAAAAGGTTTCCCAGCTTTTTACATACATTTTGGCCATTTATTACAGAATAAGAACAAGCAAGAGCTCTACAATTAGAAGGGAAAAATAAAATAGTCATAAGTACAATCATAAACCTGTAGTAAAAAAAAAGAATTATGTTACCTCTTTATTTCAAAGCTTCTGATTTCTAAGTCTTGCTCAACATTGTTAAATATTTTTTTCATTCTTTCATCACTCCACAAATGATTCCTTTTTATTAAATAAAATTCACAATTAAAGGGAAGCAGGTCTGTGTTATGATATGTAACTCAAACATGCACTATTCATTTTATTCTTCTGTACTACAAAATAGGTCCTCCTTCCTTTTTCACCACATAACACATGGAAAAATATAACAACAAGCAATAATATTCTTGAATATTTTAATGTGACTTTTTAAGCTGATATAGAGCGTTAACTTTACATTTATTTAGTGGGAAATCAATACAATAAGATGTTGTATAAAATTATTTATGTATGCATAAACTTCAGATAGAGATGCAGTGTTGCCTATTTCTTCCTTGGAAGTCAGTTCAATTCAACCTTATTTAATTGTTAGTAAGTTAGAACAGAAATGCATCACCTCTCTAAAACTGTGTCTAACCTTGAAAGGAGTCATGAAATTGCCTCAAGGGGAAAGAGAGAAAATTATCTATTCCTAAGACGCCTTATCTATACTCACCTTGAATAATGCTTAAAATAAAATTTGCAAAACTATGTCTGAAATCTAAAGAAAACAGTAGCTATTATGATGAAACCAGCTGTGGCCTTTTATAGCTTTCTTTATCTTTTATGACTGCTCTGTTCCCTGAAGTCTATCTGTGAAGTGCAGAAAAAGTTTGCACCAGGTGATTATACTAAGGTTCCAAAGTAGTAAAGTATGAGACAATCTTTTGAGCTGAGAATTAGTATCTCAGGCAACCTGGGAAGGAACCAACAGAAAGTTATTCATTTGAATAACGAAAGATTCACCTGGAGCTATAGCACTTTATCACTCTTCAAATCAATATTTGGGACTGCATGTTAATATTTTGTCTCACACATGACATGGGCTTTGACTCTTATCCAATACAGGATATCTTGTAATGTCTAGTTGTTAAGACTCAGAGAATCTACAAAGCAAATTTCTGCATGTTTTCATCTTTGAATCAACAAAACAACTATGACAGAAATACATCTGGGTATTTGGAACTGATTGTTTCTTTAGAACCCTTTCCATCAGAGGTGGGCTGCTGGGAATTTGCAGGGATTTGGGAGAACTCTAGCTAAGATTCTGTGCAGTTCAGAAAACCCACAAATTGTACTCCTAGCTGTCCCTGCCCACTCTGCCCCTCCCCTCCCAGGAGTCCCCACGCGGTCCATTTTGGATGCAGGTAAGTGCAGGGTGCACGCAGAGGCTCAGGGAGGGCAAAAAATGGGCTTATCGGAAGTTCAGGAAGGCCCGTTTCTGCCCACCAGAGGGCCTCAGGAGCCTGGGGAGGCTGTTTTCACCCTCCTGAAAGCTCAAGGAAAGCCTCTGGAGCCCGGGGAGGGCAAAAATGTGTCCCCCCCCCGTGGTGCAGGAGGCCAACTAGGCAATGCCCACCCAGCAACTGGGCAGAGAACCCCTTGCTAAAATTTTTGAAGTCCACCCGTGATTTCCATGTATTATTAAAATGTACAGTGTAACCCCTGCACCTGCACAGAGGAAATATTTCCTTTCTTCCAATCCTATGACTTCATCACCATCCAAATCTGAAGAGAGTTTTTGAGCAAGAGATTACTCCTTGGAATCCTTTATGAAACATGAGATTTTAACAACTACATACAAAATCCCCATGGAAAGAAGAGGGTTTGAAGAGTACTCTCTGAGCTCAGTTATTTTCATTACCCAAACTAGGTAACATCATCTGTGCTAGAAAAGAGTCTTTAATATAATCAGCTTGCCTCTGAAGAGGACAACAATAGAAAGGAGCTAGACTACTCTTTTTTCCATATATAGAGTCTATGAATTTTAATAATGTTTGAGAAATGCTCTACTTTATTATTAAAACATCCAGTCCTAAGATAAAAAAGAGTTGGGATAAAATAAAACTGACATCTCAATACTGTTTTAAATCTTCATCATATTGTACGGCATATTCATACCTGCAGAGATCAGTGACAGCAGTTGATGTTAATGGTACAGAATTGTCATCTTAGCTGAGCTGTATGTCTATGAATGTTTATGATTTAAGAGTATTCTGAAATTATTTATCACTTTGTACATTGTCTACTAAATTGGAGATTGTTTTATTTGATTTGATTTTGTTTTATGACATACTATAAAAAGGGATGACATTAGTTATGGTATTGGCAGGGAGCTACATCATATACACAAAGAGGAGTCTTTTATAAAAGGAACAGGGATTTGTGAATGCTTGTATCTCCGGAAATCTTTCACTATATAATCATATAACTCTTGCAAAAATGCTTCCAAGAGAATATATTTTGTACATAATATATTGGAAATTCTAGATCAGACCTGTCTACGAATCAGCAGTGATATGCCAAAGCCTGGATTTCAAAATCTAGAGACTATCAATGATCATTGTTAGAGACTAGTAAGTTCTTCCAATGCCAGCATTTCCAGTCATTCAGACCTGACCTTAATGACTGACCAATAAATAAAGGCTTGTTTATTATGTGGTGCTTGCAATATAATTTGCCACTAGAAAAGTCAAACCAACAGGTTAATTTCTTCCCCAGGGTTACTGTGCTGTGGAGCCTGGTTGATTACACATATACAGACATTTCGTAGTAGCATGTCAAATTTCAGAAGAGTGAACTTTAGTGTTTGTCCAGTCTAGCTTATTATTTCCAATTGCTCTTTCAGTGTCATTGGTAAAGTTTATAATTAGTTACCAGAAATGTTCATGGCAGCAAAGTAATCTTCACTCTGGGGTCAAGATAACTGTAATAAGGCACTCAAAATAATTTATCCTGATTGCCTACTATATGCATACAAAACTTAGAGCATGGGAAAAACAAACAATTCTTTTTGTCCTTCAGGCTTATTATATTCAATTAATTTTCCTATGCTGTTAACTGAAGTTGACAAGTCTATCTAATTTTACTCTCAAGCTCACATTCACACCTGCAAACAAATATAGCTTTTCTCAGTCCTGATTCATTTTTGATGGGCTATGTAGCAAAATAATGGTGAAAACCATAGATGTTAATTCAAGTAATTGTATTAAAAAAAATCATATAAAAATAAAAATATACATTGAAGGTCAATATAAGGAAGCTAAGAATACAGATTTAACAGGAATATATTACAGGAGGATTATGGATGACCAATCTACAATCAAGAAGAATCTCAAAGAAAAAAAATGATCTAGAAGAGATTGTACAGATATGAAAGGGAGCAGTTCTCTCAATTTGAAGAAAGAACTCTAGTTCTTTCTATTCACTATTTATATCTTTTCTTTCAAAGTCTAGTCTCTTGGTTCTGAGACATTGATTCTCTGCTTTCCTCAAGCAGTTTCTAAAGGAGGATTTGGCATCCAGAGTTTGAATACTGTTACTGTTTCTGTGCCAGCTCATTGAGCCATGATCATCATTAATATGGCTGGGATTTGGGGAAGTAAGACAAAAATGGCATCAGTTTTGTGCTTGTTCATAACTCTTTCAGACCGTGGAGGTTAAAAGTAAAAAAAAAAAAAGGGGGGGGGGAGTTAATTGATTTTAGT
>JANHFM010003275.1:33973-59326 GCA_032468115.1 Grayia smithii
AAGGGAATGAATGGGATTCAGTGGCAGGGGTGCTTCTTATCATGGGCAGAATAGGAAAATGGAGGTGCAATCTATGTAATCTTTTCAGAACCAAAATCACTGAAACAGACAGCTGCGTTAAAGAGTCCGAAACTCTGGAGATTGCTAATGAGTAAATATGCTACGGGTCTATTGCAAATGCCTTTAAGTTCAATGGCTCTATATATACAGGGCTTTCTCTGGGACTCCGACAGAAAGTTCAAAAGGCAAAGCAAGGGTAGAGATTTCAGAGTCTAGTAGGCCTATGCCCTTTTGCTTGATTGTTGTTCTTTTAATTTCTCCAATCATGCTTTGATTTCTCCAATCACCAATCATGCTGGGGGTCTCACCAGTACACACACACACACACCCTTGCCCATTCTTCAGCCCACCATTCCATGTTGGAAAGTGGAGGGAGAGGGGTGGGGGGTGGAAATCACAAGTTTCTCGCTCAACTTAATCACGGAAGCAGAATTAGCTATGAATTTCATATTTTGCATAATGTGAAGATTAAATTGAGGTCTAACATGCATGGAACTTAACTCACCTGCAGTAATGCCAACCAAGATCCTCCTTTTTGCTCAAATACTACACGCAATTGCCAGGCCCAGATATGGGCCGGGAACGACTTGCTATGGCTTGCTACCCAGCGATAACAGCCCCCTGAGTTCCAAAGCTAATACTTCCCAGTTCCCCAGGTTTTGTTTTCAGTACAAGACCATTAAAAATGGTGGATAATTACACTATTTTCTAATGCTATGAAATCTACAGATTAACCTGACTGTGGAAAGGAGGACTTTCTGACATCACCCTACTTATCTTCAAAAAGACTCACCTTTCGTAAATAGGGGGGTCTTTGGGGGAAATATTAATTACTTCAGGTAACCGGAACATTGCTCCCACCACCATCCCAAAAACCTCAAGAGTTTTCACTGGTAGAATCGCCGTTTCGTACAAATGAGATTCACCGCCCAACTGTTCAGGATATAACTTCAGACGAAAGTCAATCTTCTTGCTTTTTATCCAGATTTTTTGAACGTGGATGAGTTTAGGGCTCATTCAGTCTGGCAATACAAATGATCTCTACAGTATTTACGTCTCCTGGCTTCTTAACTATCTGCCAGAGGAAGCCTCAAGCACAAAGGTGTCCAACCTTAACAACTTTTAAAGATCTGTGGACTTCAATGCCCAGAATTCCCTAGACAACATGGCTGGCTGGGGAATTCTGGGAGTTGAAGCAAGTTAAAACTTTGCTCAGGTTGGACACCCCAGCTCTGGCATAAAGAAAAGTTCACATGTTCAAGAGTAAACAGCTGTGGCATTTGGCTTATGACAGTTCTCATCAGATGACTAGCCAAACATGAACTAAATGTTAACATTTTAAGCAAAACGCCAATGGTCAAAATCAGTTTTTAGTCAGAAACAATCTCGTGTGACATTAGCACTGGATGAAAGCAGAAGTCTTGACACTGCATCTCCTTTTTGTACACAGCATATTAAAAAAGCACACACTGGGAACCCAATCAGCGCTATGGGTTGAACACAGAACATTGGAGAACATGGTGAATTTGATGCTATTGGCAAACCAGGATGACCCACAGATTTTGCAGCTGAATCCAATGCAAAAATGTAGCCGAACAGGACATTTGTACAGAATGCCATTACATTACATCTCCCTTTCATGCTGCTTTTATCCTCCTATAATGTACCTAATTAAAAGATTAAATATTTGATGTAGCTTGGCTGCTCCCGATGCTGACAGCTTTTGCCCATAGTTAGGTGCCAATTCTGTATAATTGCAGAAAGCTGACAGAATGTATTAGATGCAGACCTCAGCTTCCAAAGCGTTTGTTTATGGATCTTTTTAAAAACAAAAACAAAAATGGGAATGGTTGAAGAAAACTCAAGCGATAGGCATGAAGGCGCTTGTAGCCTTTCCTCTATTATACCTAGCAGAATGTCAACATGAGCAAAGACTCTTGAATTGGCTAAGTTATATAACCTGCAGATTTAAATAAGTTAAATACAGCTTTTTTCCCCTAACTTACTGCTCTCCAGAAGTCTATAAGAGTCACAACACAGGAGACATAAGGTTCAGGAAGTAGATTTAGGATTTAAGACTAACTGTCTTTCAATAATACGCATAAAAATATGAATCTTCGGTGGAATTCCTTTGCAGTCTCTCTCCCCAACCTATTTAATGTTTCTTTCTAAGATACCGACTACATGGATAGTGGACAATACTACGATGGCATCAACACTGGAGTTGGGAGGAAGATAAGAAATACTGTTCCAATGGATGCTCCATAAATTTCCATGGCTGGCCCTTTGCATCCAACCAGTCTGTCAACCCCTACTAGGGTACTTGATACAGTAGGACCACCGATAAAATAATAGCATATTATTACACAATTCTATCTTTCCATAAATCTTTTATAATAAAATATCTTATTGACATGAACATTCCCCATTACAGCATGTGTAAACACACACACACACACACACACACACACACAAACGCATCAATCATAAATAAAATGCTGATTTGGGTTGGTATCATAATGTTACCATAAGGGCATTTTGCTAAGTAAACGGAGAGGAAGGAACCTCAGCTTGCTATAGTTCTAAAATCCAGATTATTATTATTCTGGAGCCATGTCCAATAGTCATAATTTGATGGAGAAATGTGGCTTCACAAGGGATGGTGGTCAGAATGCTATTCTCTCCAAGCCATGCCCTCTCTTCCATGTACAGAGGGTAGGAAATGCTTCCTTTCCAATGAGGAGACAAAAGAACTTTCTTTTGCTTTCCAACAGTACAGATACCAGAAAGGGGGAGGGGGGGGAACCCCCCACACTCTGCAATTTATATAAAAAGGAAGCCCCAAGGGGGAATCGTAGAATCAGGGGCCGGAAAAAAAATCTTGCTTTCGGAGCATAAAAGCTACCAAGTCAGGTCAAAAGTGCACAGGTAATAAGAATCAGCCAGCTTCACGGACATTTAAATGTACATGTGTAAAATGAACGGATTGAACTGCTTCCAGCTTGTCAAACTGACAGGAGGAAGGAAGGGCAGCCCCTGCCTCATCTACAAAGTAAACAAATTTAATGCATTTCCAAGCAGAACCGTACAAGAGGCTGAGAGCCTAGGAAAACAGTGGGAAGCATTTAATATGGTCTTCACTGCCGTCGCTGTAATCAGAAGCGCACTGCAGATCCCGAGTTAAAATAAAAGAATTGCTTTGAAGTTAGAGAACAGAAGCTCATCCTACTGGAGTTGCACAAATTATGGACCATATAAAGGGACAAGCCCAGAATAAGAACTCGTGCATAAAAATGACCAACCTGGGAGGACCAGGAATGGTTTTGCATACTTCAGCTTCCGTTGGCTTAAAAATGGACTAAAAATGAACTGTGCTGTATTGGGTTTTTGTTTCCATCCAGGTATGATGATACAAAATTTGGAATTCAGGTTAAAACTATGTGTGTTTATGAGTGAAAGGTTTCTCGTTGGTAAGAACCAGTTGTCTATCCCTCAGCTAATCCTGCCACAAGTTTATCCAAAGGATGAATTTATGGATGCAGGGAATAAGAGGGAGCAGCATTCAAACCACCTGAAGTGTAATTCATAAAAATAATCAACTGAATATACAGCAACACTATAAGGGATTTGTGATCTTTTGGCAAACTTGTGGAATGAAAGGAGTTTGCTTCAGCATCCAACCAGGCGATGACTTTTATCGAACAGATCCATCAGTTGTTCTGCTACGCTGCCCGACTCACTGGCTGTATGTCAAAGTGCCATCCGTTTAACTTCTGATGTGCCCTGGGTAGAAATAGTTTATCTATGCTACCTTAGAGAACTGGCAAACCAGGAGGGTTATCTAAAGCAGGGGTCTCCAACCTTGGCCACTTTAAGCCTGGCAGACTTCAATTCTCAAGAGTTGGCCAAGGTTGGAGACCCCTGATCTAAAGGAATGCAATTTTGTAGTGTAGTCCTTGTTACTGTGCTTTGGAAGCTGTCGGTGTGTGTATATGTCTCTATGTGTGTGTGGTGTGTGAGAGAGAGACAGTGTGCACAAGCCCGTTAAGCACCTCTCAGAGTTATCTCCTTCAGCTGTCTGAAATCCAGACTGCTTTCGGACAACCCCACAGGCCCATGTCCTGAAGAACCCTTTCCTTCCAAAAAAAGCCCCCTCCCCTCCCTCCCCCAGGAAGAAAGAAATGACAGACCACCCAGGTGAAGGGACAGCAGCGCAGCCGTTTGTAATTGGAGTCCAAGTGCCACGGGAACAAGAGCTGCACAGAATTCTTTTTTTTTCACACGTACCTTACGCTTATGCGTGCCGGAAGGCTGAATTCACCCTGGCCTGAGTAGCTGTTAATAACCTCCGAGTTTTGAAGCCGGCCTGTCATGCTACGTTCACAAGTATACTGAAGCAGCTGGGAGATACCAAAGGGAAACAGCCCACCTGCTCGATGTCACGCCTTTTGAGGAGCATCCTTGTCTCTCATCTGCGCTGAATCCTGGTGCTTTTATCTCTCAGATCTGGACCTGCTAACCTGGGCTAGAGAAGTGATCGGACGCACTTCTAAAACACCGAATCTCAACCAAATGAACCCAAATGAAACACACACCCCCATCAGAAAAGTCCCTTGATGGTGTTATGCGGGGCGGGCGCACACTCTGGAGCAGGCCTTCTGGAAGCAGAGAGGCTACTTGGCTTTGGAGTCCACATAGATTTTGTCTCCATCCCGGATGCCGTAGGAATGCAGGGCCCTGGAGTTGTACTTCAGCTCTTCGGGGCCAAAAGGATCTTCGTTATCGAAGTAGGTGACCAGCATGCTACTGATGGGCAGCTGAACCACCGTTTTCAGTTCCTTCTTTAGCTCCGCCACCGTCTGATCTAAGCGGATGTTCATCTCCTTCACCTGATCTTTGAAGTGAACTTCAACTTTGGCGCTGCTTTGAGGCCTCAGGTCGACCACTGCCAGTTTTTCCAGCTTCCCGTATTTTGTCACTAGTTCCTGATACCTACGAAAATGGGGCAGAGAGACAACGTACAAAGGTTGCTGAATATATTGCTTTATTAAAATATATATGGGCAACGTTTCGACAAAATCTCATCTGCCATCTTCAGGCTGGTGTCTTCAGCTTCGTTCGAAGAGCAAAGCTGAAGACATCAGCCTGAAGATGACGGATGAGATTTTGGCAAAACGTTGCCCAGTACTTCCAATTTTACGCGGGAGAAAACCCGAATGACGAAAGACACCCCCCCACACACACATTCACATATATTTTCTGGTGTTTTGTGCCAACCTTTTAAACCCAACTAGCAATATCTTACATACCTGGGGAAAAAACCCCAAGAGAAACTCAACTCTTTTAAGACTTTGTAGCAATGGGAAGATCAATTCTGCCCTTTGCGGGCTGGAGAGGCTAAGTCTTAAAATGTTCCTTAAAGCAAACCATATGTACTTGCAGCTAGAAAATTAACAGTCAAGGGGCTGAATGCACTACTTAGTTTCAGGACCGAGGCACAATGTAGAAAACGCAACGCAGCCATTATAAACTAAAAAGGGCCTCACTGGAGATTAAATGAAGGGAGAGAGAGATACTTTAAGGATCCAGGATCCAACCATTTTGAGTTTTTGAAGAACTCAATATTGGACATCGTAATCAGCTGAAGGCCAGTGGCCTGTGCCAATTCTGGTCCCTAATGGTTTGACTTAGGACATGGCATCACCTGAATTTCCCCAAAATTGGCAAAGGTGTCCAGTCACAGCTCAATCAGCTAGGATTCTCAAACCCCCCAATGAAGAGAAAGTCAAATGTGTAGACCACAAACATTTAGGGGCAGTGAAGCTGCAATTCCAAAGTCTCACAATGTGCACGGGCTACAGGCAGACGTCAACTTACGACCACAATTGAGCCCCAAGTGTTAAGCGAGAAGTTCGTTAAGTGAGCTCGCTCCAGTTTACGACCTATCTCACCTCATTTGTTAAGCGAATCACTGCAGTTCTTAAATTAGTAACCTGGTTGTTAAATAAATCTGTTTTTCCCCCCACTGACTTTGCTTGTCAGGTCACAAAAGGAGATCACACATGACTCCGAGACACTGCCACCGTCATAAATGTGAGTCAGCTGTCAATCATCCGAATGTAAATCACGGGACCATGGGGGAGGCGGCAATGATCGTGTGAAAAACGGTCGTCCCTTTTTTCAGCGCTGTTGTTAACTCTGAAAAGGTCACTAAATGAACTTTTGTGAGGTGAGGGCTACCTGTGTGGTTGTAGCCCTGTGATAAAACTTCTGCAGATATAGTGCTTTCAACATTGGTCCTGCCAATCCGTCCTGCTGAATGCTCCCACAGATCAATGTTCCACATCCTCAGGGGGCTGGGGGGAAATGACATCCCCCCCCCCTTCCTCCTCCCCAATCTCTTTTCCGCTCTCTTGGTAGCATTCATTCATTGGCAGAGTGAATCCCGCTGTCGTAGCTTGTAAGGAACAGAGCCAAGCTGAAATTTTTACAACGATTAATTGCATAACTTTGGTTCGGCTTCTGCCTTTTCTGTAGGTCTGAATTCCGTTCCTTTTGGCATTTGCAAACGGAGGACGAGGCTGAATGGGAGAAAAAAACACCTCAAAAAAACAAAGTGGGGCAGCACCGTCTGGATGGCCACGAACCCGTTCCACAAGTTTCTTCTCCCTCCCAAGAGATAAAACAACGCTCTTGTTTATGCTCCTGGTTCGAGATTTTCGGTCTTTGCTCCTTGGCTCTGCCATTCCCTAACCCCCTCCCGCCTCCCAACCACCAAAAGGCATTTTTCAGATATCTCTCATTAATAATGAGGGAAGGAGCATCTCTTCTGCTGGGCTGGGAAAGTGGCAAAAAGTCAACCCAAAGTCCAAGGTAGCTGAAAAGATAATAAAACAAAGAGTGGTTAAGATTGGGGGGGGGGAGGGATAACATTTCAGAGTCTCTAAGGGATGCCCTTCGACTGAAAGCCCCTTTTGTTTCCTTCTTGGCTCAGGCCGAAAACCATGATCGCTGCTGTGTCATTGCTCCTGTCCGGGGACGATGGGGCCTGGCAACTGGGCAGAGAGGGCCCCCCCCCCTCCCCTCCCAGGGGGACTCGTGCTAAAAGTAAAGATAGTCCACCGACAGCAAAGCCTCTGTCTGTCTGCAATGGGGGGCAGGGGGAAGGGGGCTGATGAAGCGCTCCCTCGGTTTCGCCCAGCGTCTTGGGACAAAAAGTCGCTTTTTCACAGAGGCCGAGTGCCTGGAGAACGGGCTGCTGTACTTGGCTTTGCAATTAACAGAGAGAGAAAAGTTGGGTCCGTTTTGGCTAACGACGATTTGGGAAGATAAGGAAGACGGCGTTCTCTGAAAATACCCCCCCCCCCCCCGTGATGGCTGACAGCAGTTAAATCCATGGTGGAAAGTGAAAAGGCAGCTTTTCAGGACGGGGTTTCAACACCTCCATTCATTCCGTCACTTCTTGTAACGTGGGAATCCACGGCTTGTTCCACAGAACTCGGAAAAAGGCTTTGTTTTTCCATTGGGGTGACTGCAGTCTCTTGCTTCCAGACAGGTAGACATGCCATTGTCATCGAAACAAAAGAGGGGGATCCAAGGATGTTGGGAGATTCCACAGCTCTTTTCTCTCCCACTCCCACCTAAGGCCCAAACTTCTCACCAGATGATAACAGATAACAGAGTTGGAAGGGATTTTGGAGGTCTTCTTAATCCAATCCTTGGTGGCACAGTTAATTAATGCTCTGGATAAGTGCTTCAGTTTAGTTCCAGATGCCAGCAATTAGTGTTGGTTCGAATCTCACCAGGCTCAAGGCAGGGGTGGGTTCTACTCACCTTCACTACCGGTTCTCTTCGTGCACGCGCAAAATTTGCGCGCGCGTGTGAGCGAAGCGAGCGCGTGTAAACGGCGCAGAAAATGTAATTTCAAGAAAAATCGCCAAAAAAGCGCTCTGCGCATGCGCAGAGAGCTAATTTTGGCGATTTTCATAAAAAAAGGTGAGTTGGGGCAGGCGGGTGGGCCCAGGTCCGGGATGCTGCGAACTGGTTCGGTGACGTCACAGCGTCACCGCTACCTATTCGTGCGAACCGGACCGAACCGGGGGCAACCCACCACTGAAACACAGACAGAATGTAAGAAAAAGATAAATGTTTCCAAATTTTTGTAATTGCTAATATACTCCTCAGAATGTGTGTAAGTCTTCTTATTTTAACAAAAGTATTATAATTATTTACTTGATACTATTGATAAAGAGGTCAATGTTTGTATAATTTGCTTTTATTAATTCTAAGAGTATTTAAGTGCATATGATTAACCCTGCTGAATGAGGTTATAAGCCTGTTGAGTCGATACAGAATAATTCAACAGCCAACAGCATGAATTTAGGAAGTTTACAAATTCCATGTTCCCAAAACCAGGACCTACTCAGAAAGTAAGTCCTAACTTGATTTTTACACATGCCCCCAATATAAGCCCTACCCCCAAATTAAGCCCTAATTAAGACCCTGCCCACTCCATGGTACCCAGGTAAAAATTAAGCTAGGGTGGAGATGGGGGAATGGAGCTGTCCTACCACTTACCTTTGGACAGTTGCAGCCAGGCCTCGCATACCTCGGCCCATTTCTTCTGCAGCCGACAAGGATTTCCTGAAGGCCTCTGTAACTGATAACAGAGCTCCAGATCTGGATCTCTGATATTGGCTGCAGAGGCCTTTCCTAAAGGCCTTTCCTGAAGGCCTCTGTAGCCAATAACAGAGCTCTGGGTCGATTCAGATCTCTGTTATCGGCTAGAGAGGACTTCAGGAAAGCCTTGCTAGCCTTGCTGAATGAAAAAGTTCCTGAAGGCGTCTGATAGCGAAAAACAGGCTGGGGGCAACACATGGAAATGAAGTGAGTCGGTGGATGACATCACCCTCCCCAAAAATAAGACCTGGTGCCTTTTTGGTGGCAAAAAAAATATAAGACAGGGTCTTTTTTTCAGGGAAACTTCGCCTTATTGGAAGGTATAGCCTTCATCTGCAGTTGCTTTTGAACAACTAGTGTTATGATATATGACCTATGAATATGGAATAATAAACATATACTGATTCTTTGTTCTTTCAGGATCCTTTTATTTTTTGTAAAATCATCTAAACACTTGAGGAATATCAGGATTGGCAAAGATATTTAAAATAACAGTTGGAAGGGACCTTGTAAGTCTTCTAGTCCAAACCCCTGCTCAAGTAGGAGATCCTATACCATTCTAGACAAGTGATTGTATAGTCTTTTCTTAAAAGCCTCCAGTGTGAATGCCAATATGACATGATCACTCTCCCCCCAAAATACCAACAAAGTATGAGTACAGCTGTTCCTCTAGTTTCCTCATCTACCTTTTGGATGACAAAGTTGTCAGTTAAAAGATAGTCAAATTCAGTGATGATTCCAATTAATGAAGTAATCTGGAAATTATTTGATAAATGTATTTCTTATACATCAGTTACAATTAATACAAAAGTACAAGGATTTTAAAGAGAAAAAAAATGCTACCAAAACAATAGTAGAGACAAAATAAATAATAGAAAATGTGATAATAGTATGAAACAAAATATTTCATTTTATAAGAAAATAACAATAGTTTCCTTAAAATATCACTATTGCTTTAAATCTCAAAAAAATATTCCTATATGCAGCATTTCCTGTATATTAAATGGCATACAGCTGAATGTAATATAGGTAATCCGTCTGCATTGCCTTATTTTTTTAAAAAAGACATTAACTGTCTGTCACAATATTCACAAAAATTCTCCCAAAGGGGATATACCGTTATTAACTGTTATTAACTATTTTCATAAAAAGCTCTGCATCTTACAGATACATACTGTATTTGCTGGGCACCTCTGGTATAGCCAAAATACTGACACTGTTATGAGAAAGAAAATTATTATATGAATAAAAATAAGTCTTATTAAGGGAATTAGTTACAGGGGAATAAAGTGTTGCTTTTCAACTCGAAGTACGAGATTATTTCAGAATTAGGTCAAATATACTCAGTTCAAATTCCTAGTAATACTTCCTAGAAGTATTCCAGTCTTTCAGCTTCTTTAGCCTTTAGTTCAGATAACCTAGCTCATTGCTTTAGCTCAAAAATAGAGATTACTCACAAAATATGGTCTCTCTCTCTCTCTTTCTCTCTCTCCTTCCCTCCTTCTCTCACTTTCTCCCTGTTTTTGTGTGTGTATGTGTGTGTGTGTGTGTGCGCACGCGTGCGTGCGTGCGTGCGTGCGTGTATAAAACAAAGAATAGTTGCTCTTTCAAGGAGCTGCAATGAGATTGTCCAATTTCTTTCAGAGCCCTGTTGCGCAAGAATATGGCTTAGGTACTACTATACAAAATACTGGCCTCATTCATGCTTGATAAATAGAATAGAGCTGGAAGGGACTTTTAGCAGTCTTTTAGTCCAGCCTCCTGGACTAAAGCAGGAGAACCTATACTATTCAAACAGGAGAACCTATACAATACTACTTCAAAGTCTTTATTATTCAGAAAGGCTACAAATGTCATATTTTTAATTTGCACTCAGTGCTGAATGACATTAGAACAGCCTTTGAAATATGACAAATAACATTTAGTAAGGTGTGATATCATTAGCTTTGTGTTTTGGACCATCAAGTTAGTGTTGACTCCCAGCTCAAATAGTTGACTATATACTCCTGAGGTTTTCTTGCCAGGACTTAGAAAGTGGTCATTGCCTGTTTCCCAGGGCTAAGAAGCAGTTCCTAGCCCAAGGTCACCCATCTAGCTTTCTGCTTCAAACAAGACTAGAACTCATGGTGGCACAGTTTCTAGCTCAGTGCCTTGACCACTATACCAAATTCATTCTCTATAGTTGGTTATTTTATAGATAGATTTTTGTTTTTGTCCACCTTCATTCCTGCTTTGTACGTCTCTTGGTATATTTTAAAAATACTTTTCATTTATCTTATTTTAAAATTTTATTGTTTTATACTTATAATAGATCCTTACAATATTCAACCCTTTTCAGAATTAAGTAACAACAATCTTATTTGTTATTTTTACATCAATTAGTTTTTACTACTAATAAAATTTAAATGATATCCCTGTTTCAAAATTATTTATCAAAATCTAGAGAAATATGCACCTACATTAAGATCTTAGAATTAATACCTTATTCCCTTAACTTTGATAGTTATACTAAACTATCTTTTTAGTTTCTTGTCATTATTTCAGATGATAAAGCCAATAACCTCTGTAAAATGTTAAATTTCAGGTATAATATATACACTCAAATGTGTGCAGAAGTCCTGATTAGCTTACCTAGGTGTATCAGTTTCAAAGCATATTTTTATTAGCTTTGATTTATTTATATTTAAGAACATTTAACAAACCTACATATTTATATGTGCTTGACCCATTTAGTGCATTCCTGTATTTTTAAGCAGTTTTTTGTTGACTCCATATTTTGTGCATTATGTTTTTGATTTATGATTATGAGTTATGAATATAAGTATATCCCATACATATATTACATACATACATACATGCTATTAGCAAAACTATTAGATTTCAATTACAAAAATCTAAATGACTACAAGCTATAGCAAATAATTTTTTAAAAAGCAAAACACCAGACTCTATATCATTTCACTATAAGAAGTCAAAAACTTAATATAAAAATCTCCATGGTTAGAGAGGCGTTCCTTTGCATTCATACTCTATATCAGTGGTGGATTTCTATCGGTTCACCCCGGATTGGACGAACCGGTAGTGGCAGAGGCGGGAGGCTCCACCACCTGCCCAGATGTCATCATGCACCTGTGCAGAAGGTTCTGCACATGCACATAAGCACCACATACGAGTGAAGCAAGTGCACACACACACTCCCGGTTCCAAACTGGTAGCGAAGGTAAGTGGAACCCATCACTGCTCTATATGCAGATGAAACAAAAGAATGAAACTATCATGTGGGCTTCACATAATCCAAAACATAACATCTGGGAGTAGTGTATTTTGTGTGGGTTTTTTTAGGTGTTTGATTTTAAATAAACTCTTGTTACATTTTAGCTGAACTTACTTTTTTCTCCTGAAAATGCCAAGCCTTGATCTACAGAGTAGATTTTTCTTAATTTTGCCTTAAAGATTTAAAATGATCAAAGTTATAGTTTATTAATTGAGGTGGGAAGAAAAAGTTTAATCTAATTCTACGTATATATGACCGGCAGCATCTTCCCTTGAAGCATTTGGAATGTCTGAATTTAGTTGGATAACAAGAAAATTATAGGCACAAGTGCACTGTTTCTCAACCTTAGGACGTGTTCTCTGGGAAATTCTGGGGATTCACAAATCTCAGAATTCCAAGTTTTAGAGCTGCAGGAATAGTAGACTTCCAAGTCTATGATTCTATGATTCAGTGCCTCTTCCTGATGAATCTTTATGAAGAAACTAAGCTAAAACCAGCTTCTGTATTCATATAATTTTAAATGCATTCATCCCTTATCAATTTATCCAGAAGAGGTAAAAAATATTTAAAATAATAATATAATTAGACTAATTATTTCTCTACACACTGAAGTTCTCAACCAGTCCTTTCAGAATAGTAGCCAATGAATTAATTAATTTACCTACCGAATCAGAAGAACACCTTTACACCTGTGTAAAAGCTACTGTGAATGGTCAAAAACTTCACTGGTCAAGAATCCTGTTTGAAAAATATATATAAAAAGAACCTCTAAAATTAATATATTTGTGGAAACCAATACAATATCTACAAATGACATTTGAAGCACATTAATGTACTGCTAGTAATTATTAGTTAATAGTTAATCATTAGTAATTAACTATTGCTATAAATCTTTCTTGTCCATATATATATTTCTGATAATTCTCCAAGGTTGATTAAATGTAAATATATCATATTGTATGCCAAATATATGTTTTATCATGAAATGTGAACATATGTTCTTGTTCTCCTATGAAAAAGAAGAGAAACGATGATTCTATTAATGTTATCGTTTGCATATGATTGTCATCCTTCATTTTATTCTTCTCTTCTTTTTTACTGAAATTTTATTTATTTTACATTTTAAATGAGAATAGAGCCTCACACAGAGGTTAAAAGAATGAAATTAATGACGTTTTCTTAAGTTGCTTCTAGAGCAATTTAAATTCCCCTTTAACAGTATACAGTGTAATATAGGGAAAGGATTTTGCACTTTGTGTCTCACAACTGATATCAGATTGTAACTGCAAGTTTTCAGAGAATTTGGCAATTTCTCATAAGATGAATTAATGACTACAATATGTTATTTTTTTAGATTCTACATACTCAGATTTTGAATGTGATTTTACTTTGTGCACATAAAATGTATATATATGTCCTTCCCACAATCTTTTTGATTCTTAAGTGTGTGTGTGTGTGTAGAGCAATAAGAATGCTTCTCATCAGAACCAATAGAAATATGAACAATTCCCCTATTCCATTTCTCTATAATAGCAATTATCAATATATATGAGTCCTTTGAAATAATTTAAAAAGAAGAGAAATTAATTGCTCATAATAAATACCTGGAGAGTTTGTACTTTGCAACATGTCCCAGTTTAGTAAAATATCTTTTTAAAAAGAAAAGAAAAGAAAAAAAGGACATTCTGGTTATTATATGGAGGATTACACTTTATTTAAAATGTAGAAAATGCCAGGGTTCTCCCAAGGTTATAATATGAATAGCTTGCCTCAAACCTGACTGAGTGCTGTATATGCTACATTTTTATTAGGACTGGATTATAGTAGCAGCAATCCAGGAGTTTCAAATGCATAACCACTGGAGACAATCAGAAGCATACAAAAATCTCTACATAATGAACTTAAATATTCTTTCAAACAGAAAATCATAATCTACTCTGCTGTAATCAAGTCTATATTGTTGCATGAAGAATTTTAAGCAGCTGAATCATGTGTGCTGCTGGGAAAAAAGAGAAGCAAAGAAACTCTTCCTTTTCTAGTGTATCATAAAAGCATTCTAAACTCTTAATGCTTATTTAAGTCTAAGTATAATTAGAGCCAGAAGATGAGGTCTGTGGTTTCTGCTCTCATACACTTTTCCTTTAAAAATAGAAGAACATTAAAATTTACCTTTAACCTGCAACTTCTGAGAAATACATTTAACAGGTTTCAGTGTTTAAAATGATCATTCTGAAAACTCTAATATGCTCCACACAATAGTACTCCTGCTTGCCATAGATTCTGATTATAACTTCCATAATCTCAGGCTATAGAAATGGGTGCTCTCCTTTCATAATTAAATAGTTCTGTTTTGCAGTTTTCATGCTTCTTTAAGTCTACCTGCTTACTTACTAGGAATTTTAGTCACTTCACTGACAGGACAAATATATAATTATACTGTATTTATAATGTTAGAAGAACATTTTCATTCAGTTTTTAAACTGCTCATTTTCTCATTTAAAAACCCAAGTTAGAAGTACTCTTGTTTATATATATTGGAACTAGGGTACCATGGCTCTCCAGAACTGCCAAATGATGCTCCAGCATGTTTTTTTATCATAGGTTTACCTAGCTGGGATTACTGGAAATGGTAGTTTAGGTCCATTTAGAAAGATAATTTCTCTAACCCCTTTTCCAGCAAAAAGACAGTGGAAATGAAAGAGATTAATTTATTTGGGAAACCCAAGTAGTTATCCATTTTATATACCATAAACACAGGCAGTGCATTCTTTAACACAGGAATAAAAACATAAGAAACAATATAGATGAAACAGTTAAAAACAGCATCTAAATCAGATCTCCCCCCAAAAATAACAACGTTTCAACTCCAGTTTCATCCAGTCCCAATCCTTAGAAGAAAACCCAACTTCTTAATACCTTCCAGAAAACTAGAAGGTCACAGATCTTCTATCAGAGAAGAGGCTGTTCCAGAGGGCTGGGGCTACTACTGACACATTTCCTTAGTCCCCCCCTCCCGATAATAATCTGAAGACCTGGATGATTTGGGGAATGGACAGATAAACTTCAGGAGGCAGTAATCTTTTCCCATACCCTGCAAGGGGTTTTAAAAGTGATTACCAGTATCTTGAATTATATTCTGAAAAAAGCCTGGAAGTCAGTGTAATTAGCACACCTGTAGTATACCTGTAGTATAATATAGGCCATGGGTGTCAAACTCAAGGCCCAAAGGTCAGATCAGCCCACTGGGTGCTTAGATCTGGTCTGCGGGGCCGCCCTGGAAACAGTAAAGGACTGGTCTATGGTGCCTCTGCCAATGAAAATGGAGCTTGGGAGGGCTATGTATCCTTATGAGCTCTGTTTTCACTGACAGAGGGCTGCAGGAGGCCATTGTGGTTGAAAATGGAGCTCTGCGGGGCCACAAACAGCCCTCCTGAGCTCCATTTTCCCTGCAGAAGGCTGCAGGAGCCATTGCAGCCAAAAGAGAATGTCAAGCTGGCCATGCCCACCTTGGCCACACGCACCCTGGCCACACACCCCTGACCATGCCCACCCATACCCAAGGTCAAGCACAACCCTGATAGAGCCCTCAATGAAATCTAGTTTAGCACCTCTGATATAGGCAAACAAAGGCACCTGAGACTTTATCTTCCACTGCAGTCTGAACCAGTTGTAATTTATGGATGATCTTCAAGGGCAGCTTTTATGCAGCATAGTAATCTAACCAGGAAGTGAGAAAGGTATGAGTGTTGTATGCATTCCAGTGTATGCACTGTTCTACAATAAGAACTGGGATAATCAACAAAGGTATCAACTTCTAAAAATAAATAAATAAAACTGCTCATCTCTCAATGGAAATTTTAACATATAATTATATGGTTATATTCAACACACATACATACAGTATTTTAATCAAGCACAGAAGTGTGGCAAAGAACTTAAATGAGAAGAGCATCTAAATTAATACCAACAGAGATTTCTCTTTAAAAGCAATTAAATTAGGGAGGGAGTATATAATTATAATGTCTGCAAAAGAAAGCAATTCTTAAGGAGTGCTCATCAGTGATTCCATTTCAAATTGGAAAAATGCTTTGAATGGCATGTTGCAGGACTATAACCTGAGTAAGACTTTTTAACATTTTAATTAATGTCTTAGATCAAGAAATCAGTTTTTAACTGAAATATATATTATTTTTAATATGTGGATAGGGCCATATTTCAAAATAGGTAGGATCAGGACAAAGAAGTCTGTTGTGGATAAAAAGTAAATTTGATTTCATTTAAATTTCAATTTAATATAATGTAAATCAAATTAATATAACACAGCTAATAAGATTACTTACCCATGAATATAATAAATTCCTAGTATGTTGCATTTAAAATCACAGTTCTTTATAAACTTTGGAAAACTTTGGAAAAGTATTTTCTGTTGTATAACACTAAACATGAGGTAATGTAGACAATTCTTAATTTATTAGTATTATAGTCCATTTTTTTCCACAGAAGAAAAAAAAGTTGTATACATAGCCTTGTCTTTTCCTCAAACAACTTTCCTCAAACAACTTTCCTCAGAAGTAGATTATCCAAAATCACACTTTCCACTTCTTCTCCCGGTCTTAAGTGTCTTTAACACTTAAACCAGTGTTCCACATTGGGTATTAATAGTTATTCATATTTAACCCTTAACTCATATGTGTCCTGACATTTCAAAAAATATGAATAAAATCATAATGATTATAAGAAATTCAAAGATGGACTAAAATTACTAAAATACATTTTGTAGTTTTTCAAGTATAGGAACCAGATTAAAGAAATTGTACTAAAATTTACATAATTCATCAAGCAGATAACAAAATTTAAACAATCTTACTGTTAGTTCTTTCCCATACTTCCCTGATACCTATACATAAATAAAACAAAATTAGGAAAATTACTTCCATAAAGATACTAAACTCATCTGCTCACCCCACTCTACACTATACTATAGCCCCAAATATTTAAAAAAAATCATCTTGACTTTCCCGCAAATCCTGGAAAAATACAAAGGATGTACAATCCATCAATAGCCATATGCACACAGAGACAGTGTTTCATCCCAGGATTGTTAGATACCAGTGTCATTTCTCTTTCTATTAAACAAAATGAAATTGAGGTTAATTGATGGGACAAGATTAACTCAATTAATGTAATTTATGATAGAAATCACTTTTTCTTTCCTTGCTATTCTCAAGACTATTCTTGCTCATGATTTTCAGTCACATCATTATGTATAGAAGCATGTTGTAAAAGCATGAGATGTTATGCTAAAGAGCAATCTGGTTTTAAAATATTCAAAAGATTCAGTACAGTTTCATTCTTTAGTCTTTTTTCATTTTTTTAAAAAATCAGAAGCAGCAGAATAATTCAGTGGGCATTCTGTGGTTCCTATGACATTGCTGATCCCTGATTTATGGTAGCAAAGATTCTGGTCAATGTGTAATGCTCATCAATCAGCTTGAAAAGTCCTTGAATCTATCTATCTCCCTATCTCTCTATCTCTTCAGTTAGACATTACAAATTAGAGCATGGTAATTCTATATTAGCAATTAGAATACGGAGAGTGAAGTAATTTGAATAGACAGTGGTTATTTTTTCAACCAAAATACATTGGAAGTTCTTTTACTCTATTCTCATAGCAGTCAGCTATAACCAAAGTATTAACAGTGATAGTGTGCTGTGTATGCAATTACTGGAATTCAATTTAGAGTGATGCAAACCAAGAGACATTGAAGCCATTAGTACAGGCAGAATGCAGAACCTTCCATTTCATGATGCAGTCCTTTTTAAAATGGAGATTGCATAAAACCCTAAACACAGGCAACAAAAAGGCAGAGGCACGTTTTCCACAGTAGGTCTAATCCTACACAACCTGAACCTATGATTACAGGTTGAAGTGTAAAGGAAATTCAATTAAATTGTGTATTACTTCCATCTAAAGTGATGTACTAAAGAATGCAGGTGCCAGTTTGCTGCATGCTATGCTGAATACTAACAACATGCATTTCATCCAATAGTTTTCTTTTTTAAAAAAATCCTGAAAAGATTTTGCTCTTTTTAAAAAAATAGAGATAAGCTACTAAAAAATATAACTGGGAAGAAAGAAATCTAGAGAGAAATAGCTGGTAAGGATAATGTGAAGACAAAGTATATTTATTAAAAAAAGAAGTTTATTTCATACCTAGCTAGAAGTAGAGTGACTCTACTTAAAGGAATTAAAATGTTGGTTCATTATTCCTAAAATTCTTTAACTTTGATCTTCATTTCTGCATACATCTTCTCTCCCCCACCTTCTCTCCCCCCATACATCTTTTTCCCCTCCCACCTCCCCATCTCCAGCTCTATCCCTTTTTCAGAAATACCTTGTTTTACTGAAACAATCTGTATAGACTGATGAAGCTCTGGAGGAGAAAATATTTGTGATCCTATTTCTTTTTCATCTTGTTTCTCCTAGGAAAATCAGCAGAATGGGCAGTAACAAGGTCAAAATAATTTTCTTGGCATCCACATGTCCTGCCTTTGCTGCATGCTGAAAACCTGAAAACAAAACATCTCATTCTGTAGATCTGTGGCTTTCAGTATTCCCTTATTATCCTTTGTATCTGTTAAGGTGTTCTTCATAGAGCAAGTAGGACGGGAATTAGACTTGTGGACCCACTGCTTTCACTAAACAAAATGTTATCTCTTCCTATTTCAACAAGAAAGCCCTGAGCACATGTAGCTGGCTTGGCCATGTAAGCTCCCGAGAACCCTCTGTGATTGACCTTAAGGAGGCCATCCCTGAGGGAAAAAATGCCTACAATGAACAGGGATTCCTTAGAAGACTTAATACCATTTTTCAAAGATTAAACAAAGGTTAAGTGTTTTCATCAGTTTACATTTGTTAACTAGCTATTCAGTACAAAACTGTTTGCCCACACTTAATATCCAACTGTATGTTTATTCTAAAGCAATTTCATCTTTCACATTTTATTCACCATTCTCCCTTGTGTGTTCTCTCTTGTCTCAACAACAGCTATTTCAGAGGATTGAATTCCATGTATCCAACATAGGGAGCTGTGATCAGGAAAGCTTATGTAATCATGCACTGGTTAAGCTTCAAAGTGCCATGATACTCTTTGTTCTTTTTGAATTCACATCTTTTTTTGTTCCTCCGCATCCCTTTCTCTTGCTATATTGAGATTATGTTATTAGCCATTATTTTAAATTGTGGGCTGCCTAGAATACAAGACAGAAAGTTGGCATGTGAATGTAGCAAGTATATTATTAAACATGTGGCCAAATTTGCAGTGGAATAGACATTCGGTACATGATTAAATATAAGCATATAAGAAGAATCCTGCTGGATCAAGATTATATGCCACTCCATACCCTGTTTCTAACAACATACACTCACAAGTAGAATATTAGAATGTTTTTCACAATTTTAAGAGCCAAGCTTCCTTTGAGTCTACATCTAATGCTCTTAGCTATCAATGGCTATTATAATCCTTCAGAAATTTCTATAATGCTACAATTTTCTATTATAGCAGTTTAGTTTGGCAGCCTTCATTACATCTTTTAGTAGCAATTCTATAGCTTTATTAGGGAGCAACTGAAAGAATAACTCCTTTAGTCTTCTACCATTCAACTTCTTTAAATGAACTCAGGTTCTAATACAATGAGAAAGATAGAAACCTTTCAAATTCATTGTCTTCATATCAAACACTGCATCACTGAATTGCTCATTTCTGCAGCACCAAAATATAGCAAACATATCTTATTTCAATTTATTTTTTTATTAAATTTATATAGCTGTTCATCCTACATTGTGATTCTGAATAGTATACTTAGTCATGAAACAAAGAAAAAATTTGAAAAAATTTAAAACAAAATCATTAAAATGCAATGAAAATAGTTAAAACATGTATAATGTTATATGTGTACAAGCAAGTATGCATAATGCCATGGATCAAGGGCAGGGTCCACAATGGCAAACCCAATCAAGCAAAGTAAGCACCACAGCTTTTTACCCACATGTCATGTATGATACTAATGGTAAAAAAAAATACCAGTATTTTGATCCAACAGTATTTGGATCCACCAATTTCAGTGGTGCTGAAATTTTGATGCTGTTGCTCTTCTTCATAGATCCCCAGGCATTCCTCCAACATTAAAAAAAATGCTGCACTTAAAGAGAAAAGAAAAAAACTATGCTAGTGCTTGTGAAGTAGACCAGTTTTACAATTTTTGAATTTTTATTGCATGGAATGAATATAGAAAGCAATTTCAGAGCATGATCTAGATAAATCTTAGATATTTTCACCATATCTGAAATTTTTTATTTAAGCAAATTCAAAATCAACATGTGATCAAGCCTGAAAGCAAAAAGATGTAATCCATTTAAAAGCAGAGCAAATAATGCAATTTAACAGTTTGAAACATGGCATACTTCCATACTGTAGTGGAATATATCCTTTAACAAACACAATCTAAATTAATTATGAAAGGAAAGGAAAAGTTTAAAATTGCTACATAAATTTTATAAAATATGACTGCTGAACAGGAAGATACAGTCAGCAAGAAAGATGACTGTTTCATAGATCTACGTCAGTAAAAAAAATGTACATGTCTCATGATATCACACTCGTGTACAGAAAGAACAGAACCTGTGTTGTAACCAGTGCAATGCTGGTTTTGTCATTTTGATGAATGGATCAGATCCTGCAGGTGCCACAGCATACATCTGCTTTCTTCTTCTAGTAGAAACAACAAAATAGAAGGGTAAAAGTAGGAAATATGGGAAGAATTATATTTCCTAGAAGAGAAATAAAAACAAATAAAGATAAAGATAAACTGACTGGAGATAAGTCAAGCTGCACAAGAAAGAAAAAGAGGGGGAAAATGTGTTTAGCAAGCTTATTTGAAGCAATGGAGTTTTTTTTTAGTGAAGTAATTCATACTATGGAGCTGAGCTCATTTGGCTTGCCAAAGATAAACAGTTGTAAGCGTAACCAAAGTTACGCTTACAAAGTAATTTAGGTGTCCTTGAATCTCTCAGAACAATAGTACAGAACAATGTTCCTCTCAAATTTCAAAATGTCTTGAAGATCTTGGTGTACTGACTTTCTTCTGATACTGAATATGGAAATCAGCAGGATGGTGTCTTTCCCTTCTCTGGTCTTTCCAAACTGCTGGCCATTTGGAGAAGTTGAGAGAACCTAGTGGCATAAAGGAAACTTTCTGTGTCATTGGTTTTCTTCATCTACTGGTAGGATTAGGAGAATCAAAACCACCTGAAAGGACACATGTCCACCACTGATACTCGTAAATCACTGGTCACCTAGGCAGAGATTGGACAGACCAGCAACATAAAAGGAGCTTCTGCATTTTTTTCTTCTTAATAAGGTAATAAGTACAGAAGAAGATTCCCTGCAATCTTCACTGAAATTTGAGAAACTTTCACCAGTATTGTAGAGAAAGGTTCATTCCAGCTATCTACCATAAGATTAGCTTTACGGAATAAGGTTAAGAGGGCTCCAGAACATGGCTTAAAGAAACATGGTTTCTTCACTTTGATCTTAGGAGTGATAGGGCATCTGTTGTTTTCACACAGCAAGTTTGAGAGGGTATTTTATTTGAAGCTTCTTTGAAGTAAAAAACCCTCTTTCAAAGCTTTGCACAATCCTACTATTTAGTAGTTGAAAAACAACTGTAAAACGTCTGCAGACAAGCAGCCATTCTAAACTTCAGCTAATCTTCAAACATTTCTATATTTTATGGCAGCAATGTTTAGAGCCATATACCTATTTATTTCTTTTCAAGACCACATTTTATGCTATCTAGGACATGCAAGATGCCTCTGTCTCCAATCCATAGATTATTATTCCAGATTATTAGCCTTGAAAAAGGAAACCTTATTTTCCAATCATATAAGTATAGTATTTCAGATATACAAATGCTGCTACATGCAACAAGTTAATGAAAAATCAACAAATAGTTTAATATCTTTTAGGCATGTATATCACAAGGGAAAATATCTTGATTCCAAAATGGAGGGCTCTATTGAACATCTTTTTTGCTATTTTGCTAAATATGATAAAACTTCTTTTGCCACTCATTGCCATTATATAGAAACATTGTTGTCTGCCAAGGGTAAGTGGTTATTGGTGGGAATCAGATGTAAATTAGGTTTTGCTTGAACATTTAATACATTTTTTTCACGTTCCACAAAAATGGGACCCTTGAAAATTTTAAAGTATATTTGTCATGACTTTGATACATTTAACATTTTATATTGATGAAAGAGTTCATTTTATTTTGGATGAAGAATCCTACTACATCAGAATGGGCATTTGTAAAATAGAATTGCCACTGAGCAAGGGTTGGATTTAATGATTTAAATATCTATTTAAGATGTATGGTTTTTAAATTGATTTTTAGTCAATTTAGTCATGCTGTTTCCTGTACCAACCTTCTTGCTATTTCAGCAATTCTTCTTATCCTTTGGGGCCTATTTAAGAAGATCACACAGATACAGGTAGAATAAGGAAGATGGCATTCTTCAAGTAGCCATTTTAACTAAATGCAGAAGTTTCCAAGATTTAACTTATATTATCTCCAGTTCAATAGGGTTAAGGATAGTAAAAAATTGTATGTGGAAATATGGAGTAAGAGTAGATAATATAGGGACACAGGAGCAAATAGTTTGAAATGATGGGGGTCACTGAATTCCAGCAATGCAAAATTAGGACTTGTACAAAACACAATTTCCACACTTACATGATTATGTGTCAGTGAGTGATGGGATTGTGTTTTGTTGCATTTTGATGCCCATTTTGCAACTTTGGCCTGCTTATCCTCCACATATCCCACATATCAAGATAATAGGAATTATGACCAATAGTATGTATGTGATCTACCCAAACATTTACAAAGCATACATAAAATGCAGCAAAAGAACCATCAATTTTCAGTAATATAATTCTATATATTTTAAAGAAAAAACAGAAAAGCACTATGTCAGACAAGGCTTCAACACCTGCCTTATATTTAACACTTTCAAGCAATCCCCCTCCACTCTAAAATATGACTAACACATATGAATTTTAAAAAGGTTGTAGAGAGATATTTGTTTATCCAAATGAAAACTTTTAATATTATGTAAAAATGAGGAGATACTAAAAATGCATTGCCATTGCAAAATCATTTTTCAAGACATGTTTAGCACTTCTAAAATTTATAAAATCATATTTAATTATATTTTACTTGAGTAAACACATCATATTCCATCCGGTCCTGTCTCTGTTTCCACTTTTAATTCACCTCCAACTTTGAAAAAATACCCAGACGGCTAAAGGAAGGGCAAGAGTTCAGTTCCTAAATATGCATAAAATTAATTTTTATTATGCATTTATATAAATTCATCAAGTGGCTGTAAGGATAAGATTTGGCCTCTAAGGAAGCATTTCAAGTTGACAGAAGATTCTACTCTGCTGAAATAAGAACCAATAAGTCATTTCCCTTGTTCTAGTAATAAACAGTTTTAATTAAAAAAAGAAAGCATTGAAAATTAGACTCAAGAGGATAAAAATTAAAGATAGTAAAAAGTATGCATGAAAGGAGTTTATGCAGAGTAAAGTATAGCTATGAAACTACATCTAGACTTTGGCAGGCTGAAGTTCTGCCAGAAACCATGGTTATATTATTTTACTTGTATTACCTTTAAATTGAATGCTAGGCAGAGATTAAACTCAGTATACCCAGAAATACAGCACTGGACAGAAATGAATGACCAATTTAAGCCTGAATTCTCCTCTAGATTTTTGTTAAAATAGCATATTATTGGAAGTGTAGCAAGAGATGAAGTTAATACCTTTTATTCACTCTGATTTTTTTAAAATTTCCAAAGTCACTTTGCTTTATTATTTTACATGAGACTACTGAACCCAGTATGAAAGGTAAGGCTGAAAACAGATAATTTTGATGTCACAATTTCCAACATACTACTTAAGGCTGAAGACATAGATAATTTTATTCTTTTAAGGAAGAAAGGAATCTTCGTGGGTTTAAACTATATGCTAACTTGCAATTTTTCTTATTACTTATATATATAAAAGGATAACAAGATACTGTTAACAACAACTATTGCTAGAAATATAGAATTCTAGTCTACTTTAGCTATTTCTAATATGGATTCCTAACAAAAGTTTATCTTAAATATATGGCATGATTTTTATTTTCTTCATCTCATTACATTTTTCTTCATCTCGTTTACATTTTTACTTTTACATTACATTTAATATCTTTTATCCTAATTGTGGGGAAATATAGAACAACAAATAGCAAGACTTTAACAAGAAATCAAGTTCTTCATTTAAAGGAAGTTTATCAGAATCTATCCTCTGTGTGTGTGTGTGTGTGTGTGTGTGTGTGTGTGTGTTGTGTGTTGTGTGTATATGTATGTGTGTGATGACCACCAAATCTCAAATGATAAATCCACCACATGAATAAAACAAATGAATTCCTTTTCAGCACCAATATTTTCATGGAATCTTTCTCTTTTGTCAAAGCAAGGAAAGTGTACAGCATAGTTCTTGAATTGTTAATCTATTTGGCCACTAGATTCCTAAATGGTTAGGATTGCCCAGACAGGATGAGAACTTCTGCCAATGATCTAGCTTTACATGGGTAATTCATAAAGGGGCAGATGAGTATTTGGAGATGTTGCCATTTAAAGTTGGAGCTCTCTGAAAAAGAGTGAGAAACAAATGCAGTTGTTCTCACAAGGCACAGTTCCCTGGCTATTTGGAACTGAGCCTTTTGAAGACTCCAGGACCTCAGAAATCTCTGAATTTCAGTGACAAAGTGCTAAGAAATATCAGTGTAATTTGCCAGAATTTACTGGAAGATTTTTCTTAATTGAAGTATAAACTTTCATTTAGATTTATCACTCTTGAAACATACCCAGTAATCAGAGATAATCAACCTTGTTGATTGCATAAATCAACCAACAAAAAATAAACTGAAAAATATGAAGAAATGCTTGCCCAGCTATTGTAAGCAATTTTATATTGGTAGCTCTATATACCTATGTTTCTATAGCTTCTCTTCCTACTTAATTACATTTACCATATCTCTACTTAGATTTATAGCAGAATGATATATATTTTATTTATTTATTTATTTTTATTTATTTTATTTGTCAAGTACAAGGAAATAAGAAACAGTATAGACACATAAAAATTTGGTACAAGTAAAAGGATATAAATAGGCAGAACATAGCCATAAACACATAGAATGATTACATATAAATGGGGAACAATAGG